>VZTH01008372.1:172630-221516 GCA_013397815.1 Aleadryas rufinucha | reverse complement strand
GCCTATCTTTTGAGCATCAATTTCAATAAACTTTTTTTTTTTCTCAGATATAATATTGCCGTTATGTGCTTAATTTTTCGTCAGAAAATCTATTAGAAGAACCCTTCCCAGCTCCGCTTTTTTAGAGTGGAACGGGACAACATCTTAATTTTCTTGACAGAAAATGATTTTCCACTATTTATTAGCCCACGGCTCATTTTGAAGATAGTAATTTTTGTGTGAGCACAGTTAGCATCACTGCTTTTGAACACTCCTCTCTGAGTATTAGTTTTGTTATTTCAGGACGTATGAATTTTAAATACGAGTTCCTTAGATTCTCTGGCCTTAGTTAAGTTTGGACATCCAAAGAACGGCAACAAAAATGGTGAAGGGAAGAACAAGTCACATGGGGAGCAGCTGAGGGAGCTGAAGTTGTTTAGTCTTGAGAAAAGGAGACTTAGGGGAGACCATATCACTCTCAACAGCTGCCTGAAAGGAGAGTGTAGCCAGGTGGGGGTCAGCCTCTTCTCCCATGTAACAAGTAGTAGTACAGAAGTAAATTGTCAGAAGTTGCTCCAGAGGAGGTTCAGGTTGGAAAAATTTCTTCACTGAAAGAGTGGTTAAATATTGGAATGGTCTGCATGGGGAAGTGGTTTAGTGGCCATCCCTGGAGGTATTTAAATATGCGTAGATATGGCACTTAAGGACATTGGTTTAGTGGTGGACTTGGTACTGCTGGGTTAATGGCTGGACTCAGTGACCTTACAGGTTTCTTTCAAATACCCTAAAATATTCAATGATTCTATGATACACATCTGGATATCTTTTAATTCAAATGAGAAATCCAAATTACCTAAGCACAATTTTCTTTGCTTTTCTGCATGCTTTGTCTGCCTCCTGAAGGACAGAGCACAGCATTTCAAGATCCATGTAGTGTAAGTTCATAATTTAAAACTGCTTTCATCACATTTGCTGATTGCAAAAATCTGACTAGCTTAATAGAATGAGTTTTAATGAGCTTACCTCAATTTGACATAGACATGTCTGTGGACAACATTTCTGCATCTATATTTTTCACGAAATCATAAAGAAATGTGAGGGTCTTTTAGCCATCTGTTAAAATTTCTTTAATTTAAATTGTACAAGCTGTTTTGCATTAAAATAATAAAGGGTAGGAAAAAGTAATGAAGACATCCAAAAGCTCTCTTGAAATATGCCCACTAAACTTCGCCTGGTGCTAATGGTCACAACTTTGTTATTATGTATGCAAGTAGCATTCAATCAGTGCATAACGAGGTATTTTTGTGATCAGTTACTTCTTTGTCATAGTTCATAGTTTTGATCTGTTGCACAGTGCCGTGCACAATGAATTAAACTTCACTGCAAGAAAAGCCAGTGTACGCCAAATTACAGTGTTGCTCTCTTTCCACAGACACATTTTTCAACTAATAAAACACAGTCACATTAAAGGAAGGAAAATTATAGAACAAAAATGAAGGAAGAAAATTCCTCTTCCTTCCTGCTTATCACAGATTTTTTCTTTAATATATCAAATTGATTAGAGGCTAAGATATATTGCTTTTGCACTGGCATCAAAACAATTGGAAGGTTTACCTTTCTGTAGTGCCTGCCGGAGCCCATTTTTATACTCTCCATAATCTCTCCTTCATTGGGTCATAAATAAAAAAGTTCATTAATTAAAAGCTCTCAGGTTAGAAACTCCTAACTTTCTCCCATAAGATACTTAACATGTTTGGGAAGAATATTTGAAGCATCTGCACAGGTGCTTCCTTACTGAGTTTCAAGTTCTTCCTTATTTTTTCCTTTGTTGTGTAACCTACAAAATATCTCCAAACAGGATAAGAATTGGTCCTCTGGTACACCAAGCCTTACCATTTACCACAGTGTTTTTGTTGCAATTTCGTTCTCCTGAGTACCTTCTCTCATCTCCATTTCTCATCTGGTCCAAACTTTGTTTGCCCATACTTTTGGAAGGGGATTTTAAGTTTGCACAGCACTTGAAAAAGTAATTTGCAGCTATGACTGTTTGAATGAGATTCATCTAAATAAGTATGTATTTCTGCTGTGGAGACATCTGCATCCAATGCAGTCACTTGGACTACAGTTGCACTTACTACAAATAAACTCCTTTAGGGTTTATAAGCCAAGAATATATATTTTGTAATCAATTAAAGTTGCAATTAAATATGGTATTAAGTAGTGGAGACATTCACTTGAAATGAACTATGAGTTTC
The DNA here is from genome assembly GCA_013397815.1 of Aleadryas rufinucha. Taxonomy (NCBI): domain Eukaryota; kingdom Metazoa; phylum Chordata; class Aves; order Passeriformes; genus Aleadryas; species Aleadryas rufinucha. Next base: position 219,282 of record VZTH01008372.1, on the reverse strand, counting down.
AGGATCAACAAGTGCAGTTTCCACTACCACAGGAAGTGCCTCTGATCCTTTGCTTTCTTGTCCTGGATTTCTATAAGTGTTACTATCCTTTAGTATCCACCAGATCTAGCTCTGTGACTGAGTTCTAATGTCCCCCCAAGACGCCTTGTTTCATAATGTACAGGCTGAGTCAGAGCACCTAAAGTAAGATGTGGCCCTGGATTTACCCTGCAACATCTTCTTTCTGTATTCCACCTACTTAGTCTAAGTAGTAACTAGATTTTAGCAGAGCCTTGGTTTCAAGCTGTTGACCAATAGTGGCAACACTTCAAAGTTATCTTGAAAATTCTCTGTGCCAGACTGTTTTCTTTTTAAAACTACATTTTTCATATAATTAAAGTAAAATAATAAAATTACCTACACCTCTAAGATTTTGCTGTATAAGACTGGACTTCTCACATAAAGGTCTGACATTCTCAGGGGGATCGAGTGTAAGACATGTTAAGAAAGTTCAGACAAATTTACTGTCTGGAGAAACCATTTCTGACAATCAGTAGTAGGTGAAGCAAGAGAATCCACCTCTCCTAACTTCAGAGACTAAAATGAGTTAGGATTGTGGGTGCTTTCCATGTCCTCTAAATTCATCAAGAGACTGTCTATCCAGGAAATAAGAAATTCCCTAGGATAACTGAGATCTTCGTGGCTAACGAGACCTCTAAAAATGCATAACATCTTCCACTAAGAGATGAGGTCCTAAATTAAGTAATTCTGTTCAGCACCTGAACTGAAGCAGCATAAATCTAGTCCAGGTTGCAAGCATCATAAATACTTTAAAATTATTTAATCTTTAATTCAGCAAATTCAGGCCTGACATATGGAGTTGCAAGGGAAGTCATATTTCCCTTTAGAAAGTACACTTATTTCTGGAATGTTAAGTACCATATTTTTCAGAAGGCTCCCCCTTCATTATTGCTCCCTGATTACGTTAATTTATAATTATAATAATGCAATTTTCCTATTAACAGCTCTTTTGATAATAACATCTGTACCAGATGCTGCTTTATCTTCTTCCTGCTTTGTGGAGCTTTCCTTTGTGCTCTAGCACCTTCTATAGATTGCAGATACATTCTTCTGTAGCCTGAATGTTAAGTGTGAAACCCTTAAAAACTCTTCTTCTCACTGGAATTAACATCAATTCCACAAACAATTCTTTCCAGTTCAGTCAAATTGATACTTTCAAAACACATTAAGTTTTCCTTTGAAGGCTCTTCTGCAAGATTCTCTCCTTGTTACTGAGCATCACAGTAAGGCTGATACCTTTCACAGACAAAATGACCTGTCAGGATGTCTTTCTCCTGTGAGGTTTATTTGCTCCTGGAATGCTGTTCTTTCAATTTTGTCTAAACCAAACCTAGGCTGCATTAATAATTTTTACCTCAAAAGGAAACGAGTGAGATCTTCCAGAAGCACTTCTCAAAACAGAAATAACTTGATCCGTATTTTTATTTTCGTTTTCTCATCACTCCTACTGGAACAGAGGGGAAAAGCCTATTTACAAGGTATCCAAATATAGACTATAGGCTGATTTTCAGTGCAAATATTTTACCATGATGAAGAAAGTAGCAGCCTCTACTATTCAGAAAGCCAGGAGTCCTTATTTTACATCCTTGTTTGCCAGTAACTTTTTAGTGACTTTTTTCATCATCAAATACTCATGCTTCATCACTTTTCCCATTCATGTTATATTTCTGGGCTTCCTGGCTGCCAGTGTAATAAAAATAAAGTTATGTGACCAGACTGTAAGTGCCTTCATTTCAATACAGGTCATTCAGAAATGTTGTACTTTATTCCAAATGCAATTGTGGGCACGTAAATTCCTCATGCAATCAAACATTCAAGAGGTGGCTTCATCCTCTGGAGAAGTTTGAAGCTGTTGTTTTGTTTCTCATTAGCAGTAGACAGATTACATTTATTTTAGAAGCTGGATTTCGGCCATTCCATTACTCTACATCTCTCCCTGGATCTGGCTTAGAAGTCTTTGTAAGGTCCAAGTGCCTGCTGTTGTGTTTATAGATACTAACAGAATTTGGAGTATACACAGTGATAAACACCAGGTGAAAATTAAACCAAATCACATATCCTTAGGGATTCTTCATTATAAAATGTAATATCTTTCTAGCTAAATTAACCAGATAAAGCACACTCATTCAGCTCAATTTTATACCAGAGAGGAATTGTGAAAAGATTGGTTTTCTAGCATGTGGATATCAAACCAGCTTTGAATTGTAATGAACATAAAGTAAAGCAGCCTAGCTGAGAAAAGTCACTGAATGCCAGAGCCAGGGCTTTAGATGAACAGCACATGATTTTGGAAAGTTAGCAGTATTCCCTCCTTGCTGGAATCAGGTTAGAAAGTTGTTTCTGCGACTTGCATTGCCAGCTACTGGCATGTTGCACCCTGGAAAGCATGTTTTCCCATTTCATAGAGCCTGTCGTGAGAATTTCCTGTCCCTTTAGTACTATTAAGCAATGCTTTGTTGCTCTTGGTCATGGCAAAGTGATTTCTAGGAGAAAAGGAAGGAGAATCTGTAATTACATATATCCACTGTGTAATTTCACTGTATTTTTCAGTACCTAAGTATAACAGCTAGAGACCAAATGATGAATCACAGTGGAATCATTTGTTAAGAAATGTGTGGTGCCATTGAAACCCTAGAAACATGACGTCAGCTCATTTTTCCCAATCTTTTTTTTTTTTAATCTCTCAATGGAACAGGCAGAACAGTCAGGACATCCAAATTAAGTGTGCATTTGAGTCTTTCATTTTGCAATTACCCCCTTGGCTTGTCTTTGTTTTATTATTTGAGGTTATCATGTATTGCAGTAAAAGGTAACTTTTCAGAGTCTCAATCAAAACAAAAAACCCTTCAGTTCTGTTGACATGAAATATTTCAAAACAGAAGGAAAAGAGTCCTGTTTGGTTTTTTTTTTCTTTTGTAGAACTTTCAAATGTGCTCCGGTTCGGAAGAAAGCCAAGCATCAAAATCCTGAAATTCTTTGGAAAGTCCAACAGGCATTGTCTGAAATTGCTCTGCTGCTACTTAGGACTACATTCCGTCAGCAAGCACAGGCTCAGCATCTAGAAATAGTCTCTGGGTCTAAGACATCTGGCATTAGCTATGCCATTGATTTCCATGGTGAGTGAGACTAGTCATTTGCTCACTCTCTATTTCACTGTCCTTATCTGCAGAAAGGGAATAAATGATACTGACCTTCTCTGTTAAGTGTTTTGAAAAGTGTTGAGGAGAAGGGCACGGCATTCATCTGCTCTCAGCCTCTCCAGAGATTCTGCAGCACAAATGGAATGTGTTCAAAGGGCCTCAGTCAGGAGCAAGGTTTGCCAAAGCAGAGCAAGCTCTCTGGAAAACAGGAACTGAAGGGAATAATAAGAACACATCAAAAAAGAAGTAGATGATCCCAAGTAGAAAAGATTTCAAGTAGAAAAGACTTCAAGATGTCCATAGATATTTTAAAAGTTTCAGAGAGGGTTTTCAAAGGCCTCCTAGGAAATCTACTTGCATTTAGAAAGGGGAATATCATAAGAATAGCAAAACAGAAAAGCCAAGTATCTGAAAGACCTATAGCGGGATAAGACTGTTACATCCTGGAACACTTTCTCTGGAGTTCAGGGTGAAAAGCTTTGACCTAAACAACACCTGGTCCTTTTTGCTGAATAGGAAGCTGCTAGTCTCTTTTAACTCTGTGTTTCATACAGGCTGTGCTAGCTGAGGGGCTGTATATCAATCCTCTAATAAGGACCATCAAATAATCCTGTATGCTAAAGGTTTCTCCTTGCCCAGGTGAGAATACTAATGTGCATCTGAAAATTCCTAATGATAAAAGCAATAGCAATAATAGCAGTAGTAGGAGCAGTAGCAAGACCTTGAGCCCAGTGAGAGGCAAATTAAATATTAAGAATGAAGCATTATTTTTATAAAAAAAAAAAAAAAAAAAAAAGGGTTCTTCACAGCAGATATACTCCCTATACTTCTGTCTATCTATAGATATGTGTGAAGTATCTCCTTCTGCAGAAAAAGTAACTACCTTGGCACCCTTAAGCAATAAAGAGGGTTTGTTGCTGGTTTTTGTAATACAAGAACTAGGAAGGTCCCAACAAAATTGTAAGAAAACACTCAAAACTAAATCAGAACTTCCTTCCTCACCTCACCAATCACAAAATTAAATGTGAAGCTTCTTGCCACAGGATGCTGTGGAGATAAGAGGTAATAAAGAGGCTTTAAAAAGTACAGGGATCTTCTTGAAGGATGAGTCCAGCAGGGACAATTAAATAGGATGGTCCAGAAGTAGGCTTCAGCTCAGAGTCACCAAATCTCCAAAAATTTCATTCTCCATTTTAAAGTAATTTCTTAATAATCCATTACTGTCTGATTAGGCTATTTGCATGTTGAATCTAATCCAGTACCTGAGCTGTCACTCAAAGTGATTATAGTTTTAGGCTTTTTTTTTTTTTTTTTTTTTCATTTTAGACCTCGTGAAGTAGTATGATCAACAACAAAAGAGAAAATCAGACCAAAAAAGACCCAGGAGTTGCTCATGTTAGACACTGGCACAGTATGCTATGTTGTGCAGTACCTATGAATAGCTTCTTATTTTTATAGTCACAGTAAGGTGCAGTATGTGTCACTTCTACAATTTAATGAACCCAGCATTCCAGGAAATGAAAGTAAAAAGGTAGACCTTAAAAATGTATCTTTAAAGACGGCTCAGGCAATTAATCTCTTCTATTAGGGAAATCACCTTTTCTTAGTTTTTAGGTCCACTAAAGCTATATCCACAATATTATGCTACATAACATGTTGTCTTAAAACAGTGACAAATCCTCACATTGGTACAGGGAGCTGATATTTAATCTCTGGGGGAAAAAATAGAGTGACTCTGAGAGGGCACAATTGGTTTTGCATGTAGGTTAAGGGAACAAGGCAGAGTTCTTCAAGTGTGTGACCTCTGTGGATGAGGAAGGTTATGGATCTCTTTTTTTTTTCCTTTGGGCAGGGGGAGGGTTCTGTACTACTTTATCGTGCTCCTGCTTGGCAAAAACTCTGCTTAAATTTTACAACTGCTCTCTTGCCTTCCTTTTGCCCCTTTCTTGCACATCTTTCTTACTCCACCTGTGTGCCTTGGGGGAGGTTGGGCAACAGTAGTGCCCCTTCATTTAACATTAGGGCTCATGAACCTAGCTTACTCAAGTCTTAGCACCAACTGCAAGCTGACCCAGGTGCTAATGTCACTCAGTACCCAGCCACCAGCTCCTGGGTGTGTGCCAGCCATTGTACACATGGCTGTACTGCGCATTTAAATGGATTTCCTTCTTTCAGTTTTCTCTTCAAGCAAATTGACAGTGTTTGCTTGCAACTACAGGCATATGGATGTTAATCTGGTCTCAGTTCTGGAGAATATCTGGGTTTGTATATTTGAATCCCATGGAGGTCTACAAAGAGCAGAGCAGAGTTTTTGGTTGGTTGGGTTGGTTTCCTGCCTGCTCCTTTAGGAAGAGGTGCCTTAGCGTTCATCAGGCAGAGGGAATTTCACTCCGATATATGTCAGGCTTGAGTGTGCTGTATGATAGGCATTAGCCCTCCTGTTAGTCAGACTCCCTCTCTCAAGCGACATAGTTTGCTCGTTTTCATCCTCACCCCCACTCTCCCTCAGTCCTGAAGTAGACAAGACCAGTGATAAAATAAACCAGCTTTAGTAAGCAAGATTTATGGTCAGATTGTTACCTACAAAACTGCAAACATTGCAATCAATAGAATGTAACCGCAATCTTCAAGTAAATTTAACAGTTGAATATTTTTCCACTTGCTTAGTTTTTATTAGATTTTATTATCTTTGAATACCTAAGTTTTTATTATGAATCCATTGCACAACTGCAGAAGTATTCTGCTTTCAGGCTTCCACAGGTCTGAACAATTGTCTTAGAACTGGACTCAATTACATCAGCTCGGCTTGTCACTTATTTTTAAGGCAAATGTGGTATTGAATCATGTGAACAGCATAAATAGTTCCTAATTTGCTGTCCAAAACATTTCTCAAATATTGCATTTCTACTGGATGTCTTACAGTGGGGTTTTTTGGGGGTTTTGTTTGGTTTTTTATTTTATTTTATTTTTAATTTTGTTTGGTTGGAGGTTTTTTTATGGTTTGGTTTTTCTTGGTTTTGGTTGTTTTCTTTTTTTTCTTAACTATCCTATAGGTGGAGTTAAAAAAAAATAATGTGTAGAGTACATGTAAGAAGACATTCCACTCTTCAATGCTCAGACTATGTTCAAAAAGCCTTTTATGCCCTTATCATATTTCATATGTTTCTTCAATTCAAATTAGCTGTTCAGCTATTTTGCTAAGCAAGTATGGAGTGCATGCATATCAACAGTGTAGAGACATATTTAGTGACATCACTTTGTCTATAGACTTCCTCCATCCTATACACTAACTCTTCATTTTAGAGCCTTTAGTGTTACAGGTGATTTATGCCAACCTCATGATTGCAGAAAACTAGAATTAAAAGGATGGACAAGACTATCAGTAATCCATCAATTACTAAGGAATTGATTCACATCATTTGCAATTATCTAACCATAGGGTATTTAATTGTAGCTTTTCATCACCAAGTCTGCCCTTTTGGTCTGTGTCCTCTCCAGCTCAATTTCTGGCTTCTCAGCCAAGCTTCCGAGTCAGATCCCAGCTGCCACACAAGAAGCAACAAGTCACCAGAGTTCCAAGGTTGGTACTAAATCAGTAAGAGCAGTAAACCAGTCCTTGGAAATGCTTTTTCTGGAAAAGGACATTTCTCCCCTGCCACTGCCTCTTTCATATAATATCAGTTTCACAGATGAACACCAGAGATGCCCACTGAGGTCAATTTTTCTGCTGTGGAAAAATGCCCAAATATAAAAAGAACAATGAATTAACCTACCCTTTTTTTATTCTGTAAAGTATAGCTGGAAAAAAAAAATGAAATTTTCTTCAGCTCTTTACAAAAATGTAACTGTTTTAAAGCTTGTCTAAATTTGCAGTTTGGCTTAAAGACGTCTGTCACCAGAAGGGCAGTCTCTGTGCCTTTTTCGCCTCTTAAATTCAGCCAAAGAAATAGAAAATCACTCATAGAATAGTCCATGAATGATGACTAATTGTGAAAGCCTTGTAGGTCAGAGAGATTGGAGTGCATTTGGAAGCACTTCATGAACTTCCACAGAATTCTCCTTGGAAAGAATGACCAGTTAGTGGGCTATTTTCTTTAACAAAAAAACACTGTGTAAAGTTGAACTTCCTGTACACGCTTACAAATCAGGTGTGAGAAACTAGTAGTGGGAGAGATCCTCATTTAGAAAGCTGAAAGTTATCTGCAAGTATTATTTCCACCCACTGAACACCCCCTAAATATCCACATTGTCTTAGATTGAGTGGAGTTTGCTATTGCTTTAGTATAGTCTGACTGCCATCAAGGAGACAAAGTCAATCACACTCACTCTTTACTCAGAGATGTAAGATAGGGGTGATTTCTGTGCACCAATCTGGGTACCTTGAAGCTCCTTTCAAGGTGCTGTATTCCACAGTGGTTTCAACCATTTGTCAGTTACAGTCAGGAATATTGAGTCCTTAAACTTTCACAGAGATCAAGGATGTCGCCTGAAGCAAAGCCATGTATTCAGCAAACTCTTAAAGAAAGATTTCTTTGCTCAAAGCTAAAAAGGGGATGAAATGCATTATTCAAGGTCATTCTGAAGGGAAAGGTTGATGCTAAAGAGAGAGACCATGACTCATGGCCACAGGACCACACTCTCTCCTTGGGTCACAGGTTTCCCAGTGCTATCAAGTGAGGCACCTCTGCATTACATAATTGCAAGACATTCCTGTTGGGGATACTCCTGTGATTATAAAACTGTTTTGTCATATTCACACAGTAAATCTCCCTCCACGTAGGAAAAGATAATATGTTGTTTGGTAAACACAATTCTGCTGCTAACATCAGGGTTGTTGGGTTTTTTTGCCCACCCATCTCTACCTTCAAACCTCCTCAAGTACCAATGGCAAAGACACTCCTGGAACACAATGCTATATTCAGGGACTTCAGTCTCTTGGGCTCAGCAAAGAGAAGGTGGTGAGCAGCTAATGTCTCTTAGACTCTACATGGAGAAGTGTGGCAATAGGGATCTCTTCAGCTTAGCAGGAAAAGATACGATACTCCAGTACTTAAAAGGTGTGAAGTAAATAATTTTAGACTTAGAAATAAGGTCCAGAAAGTTATTTCCAATGCTATTTAACTGGAGAAAAAACCTTTGCACACTAGGGACTTTCCTAACCAAAAAGGGATGCTATTTCAAAATGTACAATAATATTTCAGACAGTCACTAATTCAAAGATAAACTACATGCATGTTATAAAAAATGCTAAATTTCTACAAAATATAAAATTTATATCAAATATAAGGTATGAAGTGTCTAATTTTAAATCTAGGAACTACTGGAAATAATAAGGATTTACATCAAGAGATAGTGGCCTAAGGAGAAATGGAGATAATGAATCTACTTTGGGGGCCAAACAAATTCAGCAGAACACCTGAATGGTGCCTTATTACAAATCCATGAGGAAGAATTTAAAGCTGTCTTTAGGATTTTATTGAAGTGAGAATCCATAGCACTACAAAAAAATCCAAGACTGTGTGGCCCTGGTGCTGCCCACACTGTGGCTCTACCTGCTGTGGTGGTGAAAAGCAGCATGCTCAGAAGAGATCCCTGCAAGGGGCTCTCTGAGGTGAGTGTCTGGCCATGCCATGCCTGTATTTACCTGGGCTCTGGCATGCTGGGCTGAGCAGGCAGCTGTCTTCTCTGATATGTCTCCTGCCCTGACAAAGAAAAATTCATATTCCTGGCTAAGCAACAGTGATTTTTCTCTTATTGGTGCTCCTGCTTGATTCCAGGAGGTTCTGCACCAGTTTCTCAAAGCAGAATTCAGCAGCATCCCTCCTGCTCCTCTGCTCTCACTGTCACTGTATGGTGTTTTGTCCAAGCCTATATCTACCCTGTGCAGTTCATCCCTTTTCTGCCCAGAGCTCCTTCTACCTCTCACATCTGCACAAAGACAGATAGCTTCCACAGAATCTGAGACAGATCTTAACACCTGTCTTATGTTGTCCTTATCCCTGCTAAGAGGGTGCACCCAAGGAGTTATACTCCCTTCATCTGCCTGCATCACTCCTATGGCACCCCAGAGCTTTCAGAAGGAGAATGACACGTAAATCAAACAGTTGCCATAGATAACAAGTAAAATCTAATCTAACCAAATCTGGCCTAATCTGGTGTAACTGCTATTATATATTAATGTGTGGTTTAATAAATGCGGTTATATATATAACATTATAGTTCTATACTACTCCATACTGAGTTGCAATATAATTATAGATCCATTGCACCAGGAAGTCTTTTGATTTGAGGGGGAAAAAAGAGATTGGAGTTGAATAAATTATAGATTAGAAGGGAAATAACAAATGGACTGCAATGGCTCACAGAGCATGGGAATTTGAATTTTATAAGGATTTATTATGTTTACTGTATCTGCATTAGTAAAAACTGCAGCTGCCTGAGCAAAACTTTTTCAGCTGACATAGCACACAGCATTTATTTTTCTCTTTTTGCTAAAGAAAGGAGAGGCTTTTTTTATGAATTAGTGTACTGCAATACTAAGTTTTATATTATCTATAAACTAAGGTAGTAAAAGAAGTCACATCATTTTAACCTTGGAATCCGAAAGGGAATGTGGTGGATGTGTAAGAATTTAATGCTCTCCAGTGTCTGGTTAAGTGGTCAGTGCTGATGAGTGGGAGTTTTAATTTGTCTCGCAGTAGTATATTTTCACATCATTTTCTTCCCAAGGGTTTTCTGAAGTTTGGGCTGCATTTCCAAAGCAGCTAGGCCATGCAACCAGTCTGCTGGTGAGGAGATGAGGAGATCTTTACGGAAGCCTTTTTTGGGAATTTGAAGGTCAGCTAAATATTAAGCTCTTCTCCCATATCAGAGTTGTTTTCATTGTGCTGTGTGTCTTGCAAGCAAGTTGTTTCAGTCTGGAAAAAAAAAAAAAAAGGCATCTATGCAGGGTAGTTGGCATGTGCTACATTTCTCCCTCAGATCCCAGACCTGGAGTTGTTCAGGTGCATATGGCACCTGTCTAAATAAAGCTGGTGTCATGAGTTGCAGTTTTGTGATAAGCATATAAGACAATAATGCCCTTACTCTACAAAGACTTATGGCTTTTACAGTATCTCACTTGGCTGCTGCATTCTGGAAAAACAAAGTATAAATAATTTATCACTAAACTACACTAAAATACATTGTGATGGAAACTCCCACTTCAGTCAGTGACAGTTTTGGATGAAAAGCCGAACTGATTTGAACAAACCCCAAAATTTTCCCTTCTTTTTATCTTCTTGTCTTAGATCAAAGCAAATGAAAAGCAAACACAAGCTCTCTGGTTCAATGAAGTAAACAAGGCAGTTTCATAAGCATGGGTTTTCAAGAAAGTTATGCAGATATTTTACTGTTTTAACTGTTTACTAAACTGTAAATCCAAGTCAAATGTAACTGAGTGGGTTGTTTTGGATACTGAGGTATTTACTATTTTTCAAAAATGTCTATTTTCCTCTGAGTTCCTCCCTGTGCTTGTGTAAAATATTGTCTTGTCTTCTCTCTGACAATCCTGACAACGAAAGATGATGCAGTAAAAGTCTATGGACTACGTGTTTGTGTGGTTGTGTGTAGTGCTTGCAAATCCTATGGGATAAGAGCTGCCATACAAATGTAAAGATAAATCACAGTCTTCCTTGAACTGATGACCCTTCGTTGCTGTCTTTTTTGACAGGATAAGCAGCATGAATAGCAATTCTCAGAATAAAATGCCACAATAAATCCTGTTCCTTGCTAATTTTTCAAAATCTAGGCTATCTTCACATATTTAAGGACTTATTATTGAGTATTTTCTTCAAAGTTAAAAATAAATAAAAGGCAAAGTTTAGGCTAGAATAAACTTTCAAAGCAACTCTAAACTTGTGGGTTTGATTTGCAGTTTCAGAAATGAAATATGTACCTCTGACTGTAACTCTTGCCTCTGAAAGGCAAGAAAATTGGGCTACTTTTTATCTTTTTATTTCTTAGACCTATCATTTTTCTCTCTCTCTTATTTTTTTTTTCCTTGCTGGATGTTTTCCATAAGCCAAAAGTCCGTTACCCACAAAAAAGGTTCTGCTGATTGCTTTGAAACTGTGCACTCCCAAACATTGCCTCAAGTACTGTATTTTGTCAGTGTCTGGGCTTATATTTCTAACCCAATGCTTTACATGAGATACATAGCCAGGTCTCGTTTGTCTATGAAATGTCATAGAATTTTATCAAAATACTAAATAAATTTTCACATCCAACAACTATGTATGCAAAGAATCTCTGTTACCATGCTGCTTTTTTTAGGAAAGAGATACAAGTTAGTAGTTCATATAAGTTTATTGATCCTTGCTTTTAAACTTCTCTTTTCACCGACATAAATAACATTTACATTACAATTGTCTGAACTTGAAACATGCGTTGTTTGGAATTTTGGACACCATCAAACCTCACAGATGTCAGTGCAACGTTAAAGCAACTGGAATGAACTGGCTCTGATAATACTTGCAATAGAAATCTTAGAGTCTGCAAATTCAGAAATCTTGTTAAGGTCATGTTGAAAAGGAAGGTGCCTCTAATCCGCTCAGGAGTTGGTCAAATTGTTGCAAGCAGTGGTACTGTCTTTATTTTGTTCTGTGAGCTGTTTCACTCTATTTCTTTCTAACTCCCTTCTTTTTCGCCCATGGTTTACTGGACCTGAACCAGCGACTCCCACTGGCTGAGAACACAGAGAGTCCCCTAAACTCATTAGTGGCATGGAAATTTGCCATCCCCATTGTGTACCACTAGCTTGGCAAGCTGATATGATGACACATGCTATTCCAAGCATAATCCATCTAGTTGTCTTTCTCCAAAGGGAAACATCACTTTTATTAGAGGCCAAAAGTGATAGATGACACTGGGATTACAGGAGCTTTTTTTCTTCATTGCCAGAAAAAAACTAAGCGGTGCCATGAGTTAAAGTGTTTCTCAGGTAAGTGATTGTCACCATGGTTATGCATAAAAGTCAATATCCACTTTTAGCTTTTGACCTTTTCATTCAAACTTTTAATTTTAATAACAAAAATCCTAAGCATTTAGAAGGGAATGTGACTCCTATCGAAGAACAAATATTATTGCATAGGACAATTAATATCTAATGACTCATTATTCATCAAAGAACTGTTTTGTGTCTTTCTACGCTCTGTTCTGAAGAAGGAAATGCAGTGAATATAACATGCATTTATTGCAAATTGATAAAGAGAATGAGAAGAAGTCAGGCTGGCCCAAAAGAAAATTTACCAGTGAATCAGAAATGCCATATTTTAGAGGAAACAGTATTGTTTCAGGGGCATCTTGTATGTTGCACCGCTTCATCTAGTAATGTTAAGGAAAGCTCAGGAAAACTTTGCTAAAAGCAGAGGGATTGACTCAATAGTCATTGCATCATCTGAAAGAGATTGAATTAGCTTGTGAAGCAGATGTTATTATTGCCTTTTAAAATGTAAAATACTGACACTGGCATAAGAACACACAGAACTGGTCCTGTCTCTCTGTCACCAGGCAGGAGATGGACTGTGCAGCTCAAAGGACCAAGCCCATAACAATATCTGTCCATGACCACCATGTCCCAAATTCCATGAATTCTGCATCTTAGACTTTCAGCTGTTTGCACATTATCACCACTCATCTTTCCATAAGTGACATCTATGTTGTTTTTGGTGTCTCAGCTAGATGTGAATTACTTCCTGTTCCTATGAGTTCCCTTAAGGAGAAAGAGAAGGCAAAAGGAATATTATTTTTAAAATTATTTCTGTGAACTTTCTTGCCAGTGTGGCTTTTGAGCATTTATTTCAATTGAATTATTCTTGGAAGCCACGAACAGAAGCCATCTCACCACAATGCTGATGTCTGAATCTGAGCCAGCCAGTGCCCAGGGAGGGCACCTTCAGGGAGCATGTCAGCTCATCTGTCAGTTTTAGACATTGACTCTAGGATAAGTCTACTCACATCCTAATATACTCATTTCCCTCTTTGGGTTCTCAAGAGAATTTTTTGGGTTCTGAAAAGAACTCAAGATATACATCGTGTGTGTGTGTGCATGTGCATCTGAATTTGAAGAAAAGTCCTGTGCTATGAACACATTAAAGTAGAATGATTCTTGAATTTAGGATGATATGACAGAATGTGTTGTCTAAACAGTTTACATCCTTTGGTTGCATTTTTCTTTTTGTTTCCTTCTTCTCCTTTTTTTTCTTTTTTTAATATTATTTCTATAATTTAAACAAGAATTTCATTTTCCCACAGAAATTTTCATATTTTTGTGAGAGTCAAAATTAAAATATTTTAACCAGTAACTAAAAGAAAATCGAACTGTTTCATCAGACATCATTTTCTCACCTGTATTTCTGTTTCTTACAGATCCATACTAACTATGGCCTCTATGTGGCATTTGCAGTTCTTTCTTAAGGGCAGAAGAGAAGACAACATTGAAGTCTTCCCTGAAAAGGTAATGGAAACTCATCTCAAAGAATTTGTTCCCTAAGCATTTTGTTCAAGGTAACTCAAACTGCTAAAACAAGTTCTAAGAGTTAATTGCAGATTTTACAGTTGATGAACACGTAAAGTAGCTCTGAGCTCTGTACGTTGATCTTTGCATTCCTACTGTACTCAGATATCCTTCAGGCACTCAGGCAGAAAGATCAGCACTGTTTTTTAATTTTATTTCAGTTTCACATGATGTGTCTGAATCCCTGTATCTTGTATAAACAGAGATCTTGGCTGTGAGATTTGATTTCTCCACTGTGCTCCTTACTGTCGCTGTACACTGAGAGGAGACCTTCATCTGCCTCAGCAAAAACTCCTGTTCTGTTTAACATGGTGTGGGGGCACTCAAAGCACAACTGGGATCTTTGAAAGTTTCCTGCTGAGGCTGCCACCACCTGCATGGCACCAAGGTCTCACTTCGAGAATAACTACTGAGTGTGTAGCAGTTCTATTCACATTAACCCAAAAAGGAAATCAATCCTGATGCACCTAGGCCATAAATATTTAATAATTTTTATCTTATCTCTTAAAAGTATTTTTAATTAAAAACAGTGACATTTTTCTTTTTCCTCCTTGTAGAAACCTGTAGAGGGCAGGAGTTACGATAACGCAGTGTAAAAACCTTATCTTTGGCATTTTTAGAACAGCATCATATATTGCTTGCTAATTGCAGCAGAATATTTTTAGAGCATCTTAAATTTGTTCTTCTTTTGTAATATTTCCCAAAGAAATATAACACATGAAAAGGTAAAAACCAAGTTGTACTTCTAGATGAAGAGTCCTTTAGCTCTTCCATAGATCTGTTACGATTAAAGACCAATATCTTTCCTTTTTAAAAGCAATATGCAATCATCTGCTGATCTTGTCTAAGCAGCAGTCAAAATGATTTTGTAGATGGTGTCAGATTTTAATTTTTAACGAGGCTTCAACTGTTGTCATATTTTTTCATATTTATACCAGCAGGCAATTCTATAACTAAGACAGGTTTTATTAAACTTGTTCTGTGTTTAACAAAACAAAAAGCAACTGAAAATAACAGCAAAAACTCCAGCTCCTTCAATGCCAGATGCTAACAGATTATTTTTCTTCCAAGAAATGATTGTGTCAAAATGAAAAAGAAATGGGATTATGTGAAAACCCCTGTTTATATGTGTTAAGAGTTTTTGTTGCCATATGAAGACACTTTTAACTATAAAATCCTAACGAATAATCAGGGATCTATTTTTGCCTCACTCTGCTCCTATCTCATTGATGGGAAAGCCAATTGTAGATCAAATTGGCTTTGTATAACTTTTTGATAGATAAAGCATGTCTTTGGAGCTATTCTTCCAGGTAATATCTGAATTTTCAAGGATCCATATGCCTTCTGTTGGCAGCAGGTGTTTCAAAAAGAAGTTTATGAACACATTTTTGGGCTGCTTTGCAATGCAGACTCAGGGGGCTTCAGACTACAAAACGGTGTGTGAGATACTCTTCCTTTTTGTCATTTGTTTTTTGCTGTAATGCAGCAAAACTTCAAAGCTAACACCAAAGGAGGTCTTTATATCTGTATTGATCTTGAAATAGCTCATGTAGGAAGTTGATTATTCAATAACAATAAAAACCTATGTATTTGATTGCTTTGCTATGACTTTTTCCTTACCTTGCTTTCCATGCATAAGTTTTTGGGTTTTTTTAAAAAACTTCCTCAATATTTTTATAGATATTCTGAGCTCCTTTCCCCTCCCCCTACATCTGTTTCTCACTCTGTTATCTCCCCTTTGATTTTAAATTTTTAACTAGAATACAAATGCTTCCTCTACTGCTGAAATGCATTATTAAAAAAAAAAAAAAAAGGCATCTGTTCCAATTACCTTCCTATTCATGGGGCTGTGATTGACTTGAAATAGTTTCCCCAGAGAAAAAGATCCCTTGATTTCTGGATTGAAACTCTGTTGCTGGTGATAGAAATACTTCCGAAAGAACCCCAGTGTTTAAATCTTACAATTTCTGTGAATGCTTTGTTTATAATCTGAGGTTTTTTCCTCATTGTAAGGCAGAAATGTGGTTCATAAAGCTTTTTCAAATATAGGCAACAAGAATTAGGGCAAAATACTGCTGCAGAACAACACAGCAGGGACCACAGAACAGAAGCACAGACATACAAAAACCCCCTCATTTAATGATAAGGTATCTGCTGTAGTCTGATAAATTATTACTGCTCATTATTGTTGCCATATATCATATCCAAGTGGATTCCAAAATTCTAGGAATGGAACCAGGTCTTCTCATGACAAATGCTGTAAAGATGTATAATAAATGTTTATCTAATCTTCAAAACCTCCCAAAGGCAATTCATCCCATGTACTACGAAAACTTATCTATTACAAAACTCCTTTTGTTGCACTCTGGAGATGCTTGATCTTCTCCATCAACTTTGCAGAGAATCCCTTTGACTAGGCCGCAAACACTTTTATAATTAAAATTAGGTGAGATGAGTCTCACATGAAACAAATTCAGATAAATGGGCCATATTTAAATCAAAATATTACGTGCCTAATTAAGCTATAAAATCTATGATGGAGTTTGCTATCAAAAAAGCGGTGAATAATTCAAGTAATCTACTCTCCCAGTGGAGGGAAGAGAAGTGCTACAACTGGAAAGTATGTGGCAGATGCTTATTAATAGGGACTAATGTTAAATATGTTCTCTCAGTGTCACACAGAAGGCCAGAAATATTTCATTAATGAAAGAATCTTAAGATGCTGAATGGAGTTTTCAGTCACTCAGTATTTTCAAGTTGGAGAGAGGCAGTCGAAAAGGCTTAATCCAGCCTCACATCTTCTTTAGTCTCCCACTATAGTCAATGGAATGAAATAGGATCCTGCAGAGACTAAATTGTTGATTTAGGTGCCTGCTCTAAATTGCTCTCTCCATCAACTGCAGCAGAAGCTTGCAAGAGATTAGTCTCACTCAGCTAAGGTCAACCTTTTCATACCTCTTGTGCAGAAGGCAGGATAAAGCCTTCATCTCAGACAGGAAGCTGTGTAATGGTGTCATCATTTTGTGTCAGCTGCACAGAAATCTGTGTTTCACTGGACACTGATATTAAAGGTGCCTACAGTCCTCCTAGCTCTCCACTCCTTTTTCACAAGGAATATGCATCTTGGTATAGCTGCTATACTTGTTCAGCACGTGTACTTTCACAGGTAAAATGCCCTGGGTCTAGCCCATGTTGGTGACTGTACTTTTTGAAGTCTAATGATAACATTGACTTCTCCTTGTAGAGCATTCTGGACAATATAAATTCTGCCCAAAGTTCCATAAGAAGAAAAACATTATTTTACAGCTTTGGCTTCAGGAGATGCACAAGGATGCAAACAGCAGTACTTTAGCAATGACAATAATGCAGTTAACGCAAGAGAAGAAAGAAACGTCATCCAGAGGAACCTGGAAAAGCTCAAGAAATGGGTCCTTGAGAACCTCATAACATTCAGCAAGGCCAGCTGGAAGGTGCTGCACATAGGTCAGGGAAATCTGAGACATGAGTAAAGACTGGTAGAAGAATACATTGAAAGCCCTGTGGAGAAGGACTTGGATAAAAAGTTGAACATGAGCCAACAGTGTGTGCTCATAGCCCAGAGAGCCAGCCTCATCCTGGGCTGCATCCAAAGCAGCGTGGGCAGCACGGTGAGGGAAGGGATTCTGCCCCTCTGCTCTGCCCTCGTGAGACACCACCTGGAGTGCTGTGTTCAGTGCTGGGATCTTCAGCAAAAGGAAAATGTGGATCTGTTGAAATGTGTCCAGAAGATAATCAGAGCACTGGAGCACCTCTCCTGTGAAGACAGGCTGAGACACTTGGGGTTGTTAAGACTAGAAAACAGAAGGGTCTGGGCAGAACTCACTGAGCCTTAAAGTACTACAGTACTTAATGTGGCCTTATAAAAAAGAGGCAGTGTGACTCTTTAAATGAGCAGATAATGACAGGACAAAGGGGAATGGTTTTAAACTAAAAGAGCAGAGATTTAGATTAGATGTTAGGATTAAATTATCTACTGTGAGGGTAGTGAGGCACTGGAACAGGTTACCCAGAGAAGTTTTAGATGTTCAATCCCTGGAAGTGTTCAAGACCATGATGGATGGGGCTCTGAACAGCCTGATCTATTGGGTGGCATCCCTGCCCATGGCAGAGGGGTTCCAATGAAATGACTATTAAGGTCTTTTCCAACCCAAGCCATTCGTTGGCTCCATGAATAAATACACTCTTGCTTGCAAAGTTAGCTTATACAAGAAGGAGATCCTGCTGAAGATGCACCTTTCAACATTATTTTTAGACAATTTGGAGTTCAATGAATGACATATGAAGGAATGATGAATAATTTTTCTTTTTAAAAGTGCTTCTATTAGAAAGCAAATCTGAACCATACATATGATCTACATGAACCTCACACTATTATTTTTTCCATTTTCATGCAGCTCAGCTGGAAAGAATTTTCTGCTCTCTGGCACCTCTGGTTTCCCTGTCATCATTCAAGGTCCAGGATGATTGGGAGGTATCAAACTATGTAGTCCAAATGACATATGAATGACCCTGTTTCAGTTTTTCTCAGTTTAGAATTATTATTCTAATTTGGAAATATCTTAGAACATCTAAGCATCTCCATATTACAAGGTTTTTCAGATTTACAGAATACAGTTAGAAGTCTTTCTGAAATCGCTTTTCTCAATGAACTCTGGCTGCTCCTTTGAATGGCTTACTGGCTTACTCCCAACCTTAATGAGGACGGGAGCTTGATCACTTCTAACCACTTCTGCCCAGTAAGGATTTTTCCACTTCAGCCTGTACAAGGGCTACCAGCACTGCTAGAGAAAGAAGTGAATTGATTTCTACCCTTCTATACAGGGAAACTCTGTAAGAGAAAGGAATTTATGGGAATCTGGCTATGGATCTTGTGGCTTGCCAGCATGCATGTTCAGCTGAGGCAGAGGAAGGAAAGATCTGCACAAGAGGACCTACTGGTCAAAATTTTTGCCACTTATCATTTTGCATCCAAATCTGAGCTTCAGGCAACATTTCTAAATATTGCTCATTAATCCAGCAGGATTGATGCCTCAGAGTGCTCACCATCAGTGATGAGTATAAATTACTGCAGGAACGTTATGCTAACAGTGCACTAAATAGCAAAACTAAATGGTCAAAGCCAAAAAATGGTGCCAAGGCTGTATTTCTATATGAAACTTACGCTTACTGAATGCTTACGTGAATGTTCATTGTAAAGCCACTATTAGTGACACATTCATCTACTCTTTCACACAAAGACAAGAGCTTATCACTCTGCTTTTCCTACAACTTTTACTTTCTATATATAGCATCTTGAAATTGTGTGCAGTTTCTCTACCTTACTGACAAGCTAATCTGACTGAACCAGAAGCTTCCATAAATAACAACTGTAACTAGGTTACCACACTATGGCCCATTTATCCTCTTTAGCACAGCAATCCAATAAGCCAGAACTCCTCAAGAATTTCCTTACTCTGTCTAAACATGTACAGTTGCTGATTTTTTTTTCAATGGGCAGGAACTGGAAGAAGAAAATAAAAAAACTGAGCAATGAAAACTGTCTAGTTTAGAACATTAAAAAACTTCAAGAATCCTAATTTATCTCTGATTCTTTTACACCTTACTAATCATCCTTTTTTTCAATAGTTTCAGGAGATGATAAGAGAAATTATAGATCAAATTTTGAAATTTCCCTTTGCCCTTCAGGGTTTTGTACTAAGCCCAGAGCTATTCTAAAATACACATATAGCTATTCTAAAAAATTCTGTTAGTATCTTCATTCGTGCTCAAATAACCTTTTCTGCAATAGTGTTCTTGCATTTGCAGCTGATGATATCAGAAAGTTTAAGTTTAGGAGAATTGCATCTTCTCTTCTCTGACTCTCAATAAGACCAAACCACTGAAACAGAAATTAACAGTGACTTAAATGAAATGAGGAGAGATCTGATCCTTTATGTGAAAACTGAAATGAATTTAAACTCCAATGCCCATGTATTTTGTACTGTAAGATTGAAACCCATCATCTGAATTTAGACATCTATATTTGCTTGTCCTTCCATAATCATATAATCACTGGGAATACAGAAGCACTTTTAGCATACAGTCTGTCTGTTTCACACAGAGGTGTTAGAAGTAGATGAATCGTCTTCAAAATCGCTATTTCTTTTCACTGATTTATAAAGAAAACCTAAAGGGGCTACGGAAGATGGAGATACCTACATTCATCCTCTTGAGTGTCATTCTTGATTCTCTCCAACATAACATATGATTTTAGAAGAACAGGATCAATATTTTGAAGGAGATGAAATAAAGGTACTGTACAACATCCCTCTCCTCCCAAGAATGCAATTCTTAGAAGATGTTAAAAGTCATATCCAAACTTTCAGATAACATGAATGCTTTTTTTTCTCTCAGGTCTTTGAAAACTTCCTAAATTTCTTGTTTCACAGATGGAGAAGACCATAGAACCATAGAATGTTTTGGGTTGGAAAGGACCTTAAAGATCCTCTAGTCCTAACCCCACCACCATGAGCAGAGACACCTTGCACTAGACCAGATTGCTCAAAGCTCCATCCAGCCTGGCCTTGAATACTTCCAGGAATGGGGCATCCACAACTTCTCTGGTCAGCCTGTTCCAGTGCCTCACCACCCTCACAGTAAAGAATTTTATCCTAACATCAAACCTAAATCTCCTTCAGTTTGAAGCCATTCTCCCTTGTCCTGTCAGTACATGCTGTTGCAAAAAGTTTAGCTCTGTATTTCTTGTAGGCTTCCTAGGTATTGGAAGGCCACAAAATTAGCCTTTTTTTTCCAGGCTGAACAATTCCAATTCTCTCAGTGTTTCCTCAATGGAGAGGTGCTCCATCCATCTAGTCATCTTGATGGCCTCCTCTCAACTCACTCCAACAGGTCGATGTCCTTCCTGTGCTGAGGACCTCAGAGCTGGATGCAATAGCCAGGTGGGGTCTTACAAGGATGTAATAGAAGGGCAGATTCACCTCCATCACAGCAGAATCACTGCTTTTGAGTCCAATCTAAGTAGCTGCATGAATCTTCTCCCTACCACACGCCATGGAATTATACCCACTAATTCCTGTAATGATCCAGGCAATTTCTGCTTGACCTGAAACATATGTCTTAGAAAGACTCAAATGCTTTACTTGGGTCAGAGGTTTCGAGTGATGGAAAATGCATTCTAGGCATGTTGTCCTGACCTCTGTCACTAAACTTGTACAGTGCATTTCTAGTTTAATTTTATTGAGCTTCAACTTTCAGTCACCGAATAGTACCATCTACTTGTCTGGCAGATTAAAGAGCCTTGCACTGTTAGAAGTTGTCTCTCCATGTAGATATTTATAAATGTGGTCAAGTTACCTCTTAACCTCTTTTTCTCAAATTATTTTTACAACATTAAAGAAGAAAAAAAAAGAAAGGAAAGATGAAAGAAAGTCACATTTAGCAAGTAGGGGCATCTGGACACCTTCTCTTGAAAATCAATGCTACAGTTGAGTGAGCAAGGAACATATCTATTAATGACTTGCAGGGTGTGGTTTCCAGGAAATTCTGTGAACATCAAATGATCATCCTACTGGTTTTGTTGATGCTAGTTGAATGAGTATCACCTGCCCTCTGCTGAAGGCAGGGTTACTGCTGGCTGAATCAAATGCAGAGCAGCAGCTGCAGCTTTTCTAGCCAAAGGAAAGGTGCAATTGAATTGATTTTTAAAGATAAAGGACTAACAGCAGGATTAACACAGTCCATTTTCTCTTTTATTTTAAAACCTAAATTTTAGCACCTCTTCTAAGTAGTTTAAGGATTATTTTCCTGCTTGCTTTATGGTTACTCCGGGTCAAAAATGTTTCACTTCCTTTTTTTAAAATGGCATCATGGTAAGAAATCAGGCTTTCTCTGCCACTGATTAAAAAATATTGCTTGGATAGCAAGCATCCCAGGAAAACTGTAGCACTTTTAACTTACTGCTGTAAACATTCTTCTAATTAATTAAATTAAAGAAGTTAGTCACTACTGGAACTGCAATACACACATCCTGTTATTCCAGCCTATCTGTTTTTAGGAATGGTCCTAATTGATTGTGGCAGCCACAATTCTGCTCAGCTTGCCCTGAATCTGAGATCACTCAAAACTCAGGTTAGTTCTGAGCCATCTTCCACCCTAATCAGCACTTCTCATGGACCTGCTGTCAGCACAGCCCCGTGAGTCCCAGGAATTTGCTGCTTTTTTTAAATGGCCGGAACTGATTCAAAACAAATGGGCTTGGAAAGAGAGTAAACATAGTTATTTATGTATTATCTATTTCACTGCTCGTGGTACAGCTACTACAGACTCCCAGCTCAAACAGAGCACATCACAGCCCATGTTAGTCAGAGATATGTAATTTAAAGTGCTTGTTGTACTGGTCATTCCCTCTGATACAAGTCTTCCTCTAAGTGCCTTGCAGCCATTTGGAAAGAGCATTTATTTTAAGTGTGTAAACAGCTAAACCAACAAAAACCAAACAGGGCCAAATTATAAATACAGTAAAATTTATGAGCTGGACATAATGATAAAGGATTTTGGAGCGGTACTCAAAAACAGCTAGGATACATCAGAGAATTTCCACATGGGCAGGACGGGCAGATCTTTTCTGCCCACAAGGAGACAGCCAGATGTGGGCAAGTTCCTGTCCAAAGCTATTAGTGTGATGGCTTGTCTCTCAAATTTCTGCACCTCTTCCCAACTCTAATCCGTCCCTTTCTATTTCACACAAAGAACTTGTGCATAATTTCTTGCCCAAAACCCATGTTTGTACATTCATTTTCCCTAAGAAATGATGTTTCTTTTCTGTTTTATAGACCAAAATCTAAAATCATACTGATACCTGCAGTGCTGTTCTCACCAATTTAAAAAAGTGGTGTGTCATTTTTATGTTATAGTGAGCAGAATAGCAATGAGCAAGAAGTGAAAAATGTTATTGAAGAAACTCCATATGCTTCAAGATCCCCTGAGATTTACAGAGCAGATGTGAGCAGAAACGGGAAGCACTCTGAATTTCTCCCCACCAGACTTTTCCCCTAGAACAAGTAGCCAAAACTTTTAAAACTTTCCAGTCTCTTGGGATGCTTTTTTTCTTGATGTCATATTGAAATGCCAGGGACTGGCAAAGGACTAAAGACGACTGGAAAATGAAATTTTCTTCCCTGAAAAATTATTTATTACTTGGGTCACATGGGGAGCTTTTGAGAAATAAAACGAGCTTCTGAAAATCAGGAACAAATCTTCCCTGAAAGGAAATAGTCACAGGATTTCCACTTTCTGGGAATTAAGAGGTAATTTTCCAGTGTATCCTGTCTGTCTGAATCTGCTAACTCTCTACCTGAAGCTCCAGGGAGCAGATGTCTGAGGAGCCAAGGGAGCTAAACTGACGAGAAATATTAGGCTACATCAGCTCCCAGTTGATCATCTGATGGAATCCAGCCCTAACCTTTCCAGAGTGTGCAAAAGCATGAAGACAAAGTCTCTGCTTGCACTATTGTTTTACCACAGACACATCTTTTTTTCTCATTTGAAGTAAGTTTTTAAGTATGTTAGGTTCAAATGCACTTCCTGAGGAAATAGGGATCATTTAAAACTGAGGTTGTTGTGGTCTAACAACAAACCCGCTAGTGCAGGTTTATACAGCTGCACAAGTTACTGCTGATAAAACTAAGCAGCCTTTCAAATGCTCATGGGATAAGCTCATGGGAGTGAATATGCGGGAGAACAGCCCTTCTCACACACAAAACTTTGCTTTTATCCAGAGGTTCTGGATCTATGCTACCACAAGACAAGAAAAGACCGATAGCACCCTGGACATATGATGGATTTGATGCTTGTCTATGCTAATTCTATTTTTTTATGCACTTGAATTAGCCAGTCCCCCAGACAGGGACTTAATAAGGACCTGAACACTGAGCAGGGCTCAGCCATATGTGTTTATATCTGTGTCAGTGATATTCTGTGGCTGGAGCATATGGTTCGGTGGAACAAGACAGCTATTTTCCATCTCCCTTTTTAGGTAGTTTTCTATGTGAATGAATACATGGATCTGCACACATGTATTTAACTGCATTCCCATACATACCTTTGTGTATATTCACGTATCTTTGTGCATATGTAAATATTCTTTGTATAAAAACTTGTGAGAGGTCAAGGTGATCAAATATTTCACTCTTCTCCTGTTACAGTCAGAGTGTGAAAGTAATCACTTAAAAAAAAGTAGGGCAAATAGATAGAATGATTCCTGTTCTCTCTCCCTCGTTTCACAGCTGGCATTCTCAACGTCTGTTACTCAGCTCCTGCAGCTCTCTATGTGACCAGGGGGAGCTGGAAGGAAACACAGGAATAATGCAACATTTGAGCAGCCCATCTGGATTAGGGAATATGGGAAATATGCTGTACCCACAAGAATTTGTTGCTCATGATGCTAGAGTGAGTTGGACCCATATTCTCACAGGATACATGCTTCTGTTAGCAAGGCTGTTGCAGAGTAGTTCATAGATTATGGTTAGAAACTGCAAGATACCTCACTCCCTACTTGCAAGTTAAAAGGAAGATTCATCCTTGCTCTTAACCCGCCTACTGCTTCCATGCAAATCCCTTTTCACTTGGCCTTTGTGAATGAGAGTAGTGTTGGGCACTATAAGCCTCTACTCAGATGTCTTTCTGCTCAAATCATGTAAGATCAGGCAACCTCAAAAATATTGAGTCTATTATGAAGCTTATATATCAGTTTTTCATAAGCCACTGAACTGGATAAAGCAACTGACTGTTCTGTGGATGGCTGAGTTTTACTCTCTCAGTGACAATATATTTTTTTTTTTCAGATATCAAGCAATTTTCCAATCTGTTGTTTGGACTTTAAGCACAGTTTTTCTAATATGCCATCTAGCATATACCAGACAAGAGAAATTTCTTTATTTGGTGCCCTTGAGATAATCTCCACTTTTATAACTTATTTTTTTTTGTCCACAAAATCCAGGCTATCAGGACTATAAATGCTGAAAAATGTCATTTTTCACCTCTGCTACCTGTTAAAATGCTGAGTGCATCATTCACCAAGGTGCTTCATTTATGTAACTATGCTAATTTTCTTCTGTCGTCCTCCTCTTCATGTTGAAATGCAAAAAGCTAAATTCATTAAGACTTGTAAGGCACTTCAATTTTGCTGGCTGGCACAAATTATAGAAATGCAGTAATTTTATCTCCAGTAAAACTTGCAAAGGTGGAGTTTGAATGAAAAATGCTCTTCAGAAAAAATATTCATGAGGTTTTAGCACATGCTGTATAATTCCATTCCTGCTCACAAAGGATAATGAGAAAACTACTGACACTATCTTGCTCCCATCAGTTTTTTCCCTTTGCCTCAGCCTCCCTGGGGCCAATACAGCTCTATCTGTTCTAAAGACAAACAGTGTCATTCAGTCCTCAATGTTTTCAGGTGGACCATAAGCCTTTGACCGATTCCCTTTGAATCATTGTGTGATGAATAAGCAGGGATTTGGCGTTGATAAAAGCTTGAACTGACGGATTGCAGCTCCATCTATAGTCTCCAGCCCAGGGCGGCTGTGGCTCCCAGGAGCTGGCAGGGCATCTCTCAGGGGAGGATCACTACATGTTTGCCTAGGTTTTAGATACTGAAAAGGTAGGAATGGAGCACTGAGGTGTTTGCTGCCCTCTCCTCCTGGAGCTATCAAAAGGTGTTTGCACTGAGCTCCTCTGGAGCACTGCAACACAGTTAGGGCAAGATGAAATCACTTATTACTTTATATCACTGTTCCAAGCTGTACACAACACAGCTCAGGAGCAGCTCCATAGATTTATTCTATGACACACCGACAAGACAACTTCAAGATTTCAATTTAATGAATTATTATCCTTATACTGTTCTCCTAAGCATCCATTGCTGACCACTGAGACAAGATATAGCTAGAAAATTTGCTTAACCCAGTATGAAACCTCTGAATACTCTGATCTCACAAAAAGTTGATCTGAAATCCTTCAGTAGTTTTGCATGAGAATGAAGCAGTAGAATCTGATGCCAATTTTGTTAATTTACAGTTGTTCAACTTTTAGATGCCCTAACAACCATACTCTTGCGTTGGCCTTTAAATGCTGGAAACCTTATTTCATATGTCCTGCCAAGTATGAGGGCTAAAATCAGACTACTGAAGCCTAATTCAAGTAATGAAATTGTGTTCTAAAAATAAAAATAAATCAATAAAAAGGGAAAGTATTGAATTTCTCTGATTATTTTCTTCCAGACAGAAGAAGAGAACAATTTCAAAGCCAATGTGGATTGCTCAGGCTCATGTGGCTGTTATGTTTTAACCTGCCGCTACTAGAATTTTGGGAGCATGTCAGATCTTTCCTGAGTATTGCCCACTGTCAAAGTTGAAGTCAAATCACTGATTTCAAAGAAGCAAACTAAGATTAATATTACTTTTTTTCAAGCAACAACTATCTCATTCTAAGTTGTAAAATATAGTACAGTAACAGTCCATATCTCTTTGAGTTGTAGAGGTGTCAATACAGAGGTTTTAACTATTTGTACAGGCAGTAAAATCTTTGCCCCACTCTGGTAAAGGGCACTACCCTATCAATTTAATATCACCTACATAGAAGAACTCTTCAAGAGAGGTTTTCAACTAAAGCTAAAGCTGCAAACTCTCAAAAGCAAGTATGTCAGGGGCTCCTTGTTTCAGTGACTTGCTGCTGAACCCAGTTATTTGTTGTAGGGAGAAGGGTAAAGACAAGGAGGTAAAGCCTCCTGGTTCACAAAAGGATTCCTTCTAAAGGGAATACCCATGGAAATGGGAACAGTGAAGACCTGCCTGTTCAGTGACCACATTAACATCGACTCTCTTAAAATTACAAGACTTTTAATGATCAGGATAGGATCTGTTCAGAGCTTATACATGAACTGAGAATTTGACATTTTGCTAACATAATAGCAGGATTTCCAGTACGAATAAATCTGAAAAAACCTTGTGGTCTTGCCTGTATCAGACTCCCTGCTGTGCCTAAGTCTTGCATGTATCACAGGCACAGGGAATATGAACAATCCCAGAAGTGGTGGATTTGCCATGCACCTATGGAACATCTACATGTGTATGTTTTGTGCAAAGTGCTGCTTTTTCCTGATGTTTAATTCTTCAGGAAAGAAGATAAAAAATTCTTCAGGCCAGACCCAAAACATTCATCTACTGACCTCAACATTCTTTACATTTAGAAGAAAAAAGAATCACAGGGTTATTTATGTTGGAAAGAACCTTTAAGATCTTCAACTCAGCTGTTAACCTAATACAGCCAAGTCCACCACTAAACATTTTCTTAAGTGCCACATCCACACATCTTAAATACATCAAGGGATGGTGACTTGACTTCTTCCCTGTGCAGCCTGTTCCAGTGCTTGAAAACCCTTGCAGTGAAGAAATGTGAATAATAGTAGCATCATTTATCTCTGTTATACTACCAGCTTCCAAATAGTGGCATATCTCTATTTGAACCCTAGCAGGATCACATAGGTCAAGGAGTGCTTCCAGCATCCATTGCAAAGGAAGGGAAGAGATGCCATTTACCTCCACTGCAGGATCAGGATAGATGACACTTGAAGCTGAGGTTAACTAAAACTATAAATCCGGTCAGAGGATGAATCTCAGAGGGAGATACAAAGCAAGGTAGATTAGTCACAGGAGATCAGGACATTTTGTTTAAAGTTACGTTATTAAAGTAGTAAATAAAAGCTGTTATCTGATGGTCTTGGTAGTATATGTGAAACAATCAGTTTCCCCACACTGAACACTCTCGTAAACATTTATGGCCAATAAGCCACGGCTTTGGTGAACAAGACGGTGCAGCTCTCATCATATCAGATGATCTTTTCTGGAAAACAACTATGATGTAGAGTTGGGGTTTTTTTTTTGATATCATACTGAACCTTCATACAAAGGCCACTGGCAGTATGTCTCGCCAAATCTTTTTGATGGAAATTCTTCCTCCCATCTAAGAATTTTTGACAAAAAACTCACCCTTGTATTAGTGGGAAATTTATTTTCTTTTATTGAAATACGTCCAAAAATTCTAAGAGAATAAAGGTGTAGTTTACTTGGAGGAACCTAATTTATGTTTCCACTGTAAGCCAAGTTACTGTGATACCCTGCTGCTATTTTTTACAATCAGGGCCTCACTTTCACCAGAGAAAAAATTCACTTTGCCAAAATTAGACTCTGAACTCTCTGCACTGATCAGTTGCATTGCAAACCAGGAAAGAGGCAGATATATGAAGCTAATGCCTTCTCCACTAGTTACCCACTCTGAAAATTAGTTGACTACTTGAAACCCGCTCAAGTGCACACAGAAATGCCAGTGCACTCAGTGTGAGTGAGATGGGCAGCATTGTAGCAGCTGTTGAAATCCAGAGCATGAAATGTTCCTGATGTAGAAACAGCATTTGGCCAGGGGTTCTGACATCTCCTGGACTCTCTCCCCCTATCACCTTTGGACTCTGGAGCTCAGCAACAAAATTCTTTGCAGATAATTTAGGATCACTGTGCCACTCTCACTTGGCTCTGCTCCTTGAAAGGGTATTCCAGTATTTTGCTCTGTTCTCATTTCTGAAGGGATGTAGAACAAAATTGGACCCCTCATTCATACATATATCTATAAATTCCAAGGGCTGTAGCAAAACGAGTGTGAAGATGTCATGACAAGCAAGGGCAGATACACCAGGCAGAGGGTCACTAAGGTGATATTGAGCCAGTATTTCTCTCTGCACTGTCAGTTCCCTCAGACAACACAAAATTACTTCTTCCAGAATAGATTGGATCAGCTGTCCTCTCTCTTTGAGCTCTTCTAAACATTTCTATTTGCATTCCCTCTGGACACACAAGTCAAAATAGATCATCACAAGTTTGCAAGCTAGATGCTTGGAAGATTGTCACACATCTGTGCTAAATTCCCTAAGAACAGAACTGACAAGATACCTGTTAGAAATCATTATCTGTAAGCCAAGAAAGAGATTTCCATATAGTTCTGAGTGAAGGCTTAGAGCAGTGTATCAGACTACAGGGAAACTAAGAATTTTGGAGAACTGTGCTTCTAATCTGATTCTGGGGAATTACAGTTTGACATTGCTTGTCTTTTTGTCCTCACAAAGGCCCTTTTTTCCCTTGTCACAGTGAGGTCTTTCTACCATTCACATTAGAGACTTTACATGAGCCTTCATAATTGTTTCTTATAAAATACATTGATTTCTATCATCTTGTTTAATGATGTGGTACATTGTTTATAAGATAATGCAATGAACCCACTTTGAACTCATTCTATTATCCCATAAGTAATGCAATAAACTGCTTAACAGCGCAATTAAATCAAGTGATTTCAGGTTAATGTTATTAGACAGTGTTCAAGAACATGCAACCTTTGTTTTGAGGATTGGCTTCCCTCTTAAATATTGGAAAATGTACTTTGCTAATGTTTTTGTTTGTATTCCCTAAGGTACTAATCATATTATTCATTGCTCAAGACCAGAAATATTACAGCAGCTTTCCAAACAGAGGAGAGAGTTAGTGTAGCCTCTAGTAACTTGCAGCAAAGCAATGGATCTAATAACCTTGGAGAACTCCCCAGGGTATTGTGCAGCAGTTTTCAAAGCTTAGGAAAAAAAGAGACATTTCATTATACAGACAGTAGAAAATCAAATACATGAATGAAACGTAAAGGTTAAATACATTTGTTGAAAGAAGAATCAGGCCACCCAAACCACATATAATATTTGATTTTAATTTTTGAAATAGATCCTAATGACTCTTTTTTAGACAGCACCACTTTTTTTCCATATACCTTTTTTTGGACCACCCAAAATTGTAGTCCAAATAATCTGCGCCACACAGAATTACATTAGGAACATTAATTTCACTGTTCCAGTGAAATTAAATCTCTATTGTGCATCTTGAGTCTGCTCTAATGATTACTGCTCCACTGAGTATGTAATTTAAAGTCTCTTGTTAATAGATGAGGTGCTGAACACCAACAACTAGCTCTTCCACACTTCATAGTTGAAGAGCTATCTATCTCGCCTACAGCTGCAGAAATCTACTTCCAATTGGACATTCATGGAACAACACTGACATCTAACAGCAGGAATAATCCTAATTGAACATTATTCTATCATTTCAAAAGGGGTCTCTTAGCTGATATTTTTCTTTCTTAAGGTTTTCAGAAAGAGTTGAGTATTCCAAAATTAAGAGCAACTGTGGACTTCTTACCTAGATTCAGATTATCAAACTACAGCTAAAAAAGACCTTGATAAGCAAACAGGTAAAAAGAAAACCCAAACAAAAACAACAAAGCAAAACAACGGTTAAATCCATTATGCTCTTAAAAAAATCTTTTGAACTTAAATTAATAAATGAATAATAAAATTATGATAAAATAATAACTATTGGAATTGTCTTCCCTTTAGGCTGAACAGTCTCATCTCTCTCAGCCTTTTCTCATATGAATGTTGCTCCAGTCCCTCACTCATCTCAATGGCTCTGCACTGGAATATCTCTAGAATGTTCAAGTCTCTTTTGTACTGGGAAACATCACTGATGTGGTGGCCTCAGCAGTGCTGAATAGAGAGGGAGGATCACCTCCTTCAATCAGCTGGCAATACTTCACCTAAAATAGCCCAGGATTCTATTCACCTTCTTTCTGGCAAGGACCCGCTGCTGGCTCATGTAGTTTTCAACGTGGTGTCTGCCAGGACAAACTGCTTTTCAGATGGGTGATCTCCAGCACACATAGGTGACTGGGGTTGCTCCTCCCCAGGTGCAAGACATTTCACTCCTTGTTGGACTTCATGAGTTTCCTGTCAGCTCATTCCTCCAGCCTCTCGTGGTCCCTCTGGATGGCCACTCCTCCTAGCTTTTTGTCATCAGCAAACTTGCAGAAAAGAGTTTGTGCCATCACCCAGATCATTAATGAAGATGTTAAAAGGGACTGGATTCCGTATGGACCCGTGGTGTACGCTGCTAGCTACTGGCTTCCAACTAGATTTTGTGCTATTCATCACCACTCTCTGGGTGGTTTTCAGGCAGTTTTCAGTCCACCTCAGTGTCTGCTTGACCAGCCCATTCATGAACACCTTGTCTATGAGGAGCTTATGAGAGGCAGTATCAGAGGCCTTACTGAAGTCCAGGTAGACAGGACCCACTGCCCTCCCTTCATCTACCAGGCCAGTCATTTTACCACACAAGTTTATCAAGTTGGTCAAGCATGAATTCACCTTGATGAATGAATGCCGATTGCTCCTGATGATTTTCTTGTTCCTCTTGTGCATGGAAATGATTTTTCAGCCTTCACCTTCCCAAAGATAAAGGTGATGCTGACTATACTATAGTTTCCTGGGTCCTTCTTCTTGCCTTTTTAAAGATAAGAGTGATACTCACTTTCCTCTAGACTTCAAGCATTTCTCTCAGTCACCACAAATGATCTAAGGTTGTCGAGAGTGACTTTGCAGTGACATCTGACAGCTCTCTCAACACTCGTGAGTACTTCCTGTCAGGGTCTATGAATTTATGTATGTCCAAGTTGCTTAAGCATTCCGTAACCTATTCTTTTCCACTGAGAAAATTCCTCACTCCATCCTTTACCTCTGGTCTTTGGGACCTGGGACTCCTGGAGTGTGCCATTGCTTGTAAAATCCAAGACAAAGAAGGAGTTCAGCCATGTCCTGTCTAACAGGTCCCTCCTCTTGTTGAGCAGTGGGCCCACATTTTTCTTATTCTTCCTTTTGCCAGCTATGCACTCATAGAATTTCTTCTTGTCTTTGGCATTCCTGGCTATATGCAGTTCCAAATCAGCTTTAGCTTGCCCAAGTTTGTCCCCGGATGATCGGATAATGTTTCTGTATCCTTCCAGGTTACCTGTCCTTGCTTCCACCCTGTGTATGCCTCCACCCTCTATATGCTTCCACAACTTCACATTGAACTCTTTTTGAATTCCATCCCATAATCTTTTACAAAGGTGACATGACTTTTCCACACTGCTGAGCACTCAACACCTTCTATTGATACACTTGGGAAATTAGGGCAATACAGCACTTATGAGGAAAAACTTTTAAGTCCTAAACCATTGTTTAACCTCTATCGAGAAAAATAGGGATTCAAATTTTTTCTTTGATTTTTTTTTTAATGTAATCTTAAACTGAATTTCATTAAGTTCAAATGACAACTTTTCCCATCCATATCAGCTAAACATTTGCCTCTTTTGAGTCCAACTGTGGCTACTTGAACTATTTGTGTCAGGTGCATATTTTGTGATTTCTATTGCTATTTCAGTGTGTAAATTGTTTGCAAAAAATTATTCACATCCAAGCATCTATCAGTTCTTCATAAATCCTTGCTATATGGTTCTCATAAATACCTTTCAACCTGCTGCATAGATACTTTATGAACAGCAAGAATTCTTCACATTTATACAGAATTTAACAAGTGCTGAACAGACATTAATTAAGCAGGACAGAATTTTCAGAACTGTCTAAAGAAGTTAAATCCTGGGCTCCCCTTGAAATCAGCCAAAGTAAGCATTTAAACTCCTTGTGGGAGTGTAGAAATATAATTTGCAATCATAATGACCTCAGTGATGGTAACNTTCACATTGCTCCGGGGAATAGTTTTCTTTTCCCGAACCTGGTGGGGGAGGGGCGGCAGTGCCCTGCTTTGCTTTGAGGAGACGTCCTTTTGGACATCTTTCCTTGAGATTGGCCCAAACCGGCACACTAGCATTCATCCTTTTAGACACAAACTTCTTGAAATACACAGCTAAGTATATGCCCCAGGACTGCAGATTCACTAAGGGGCATTGTTCGCTTGGAAGACTTCCATCTAGCTGCAAGCATGACAGCCAGGTTACATGTGCTGCTTGAACACTCACATCCATCAGGAGATGCAGGAAGATTTTTGAAAAGGATGAGAGGAACATCACTTGGATGTTGTGATCTGCTTCTCTGAAAAAAAGAAAAAGGGGAGTCACTGCTTGGTGGCCATGTGAATTTTCTAGACCTTAATTCAGAAAAATAGGTCTCCTGCAAACAGTGCCTGAAATCAAAAGAAAATTGAGGTTAGACAAAGAGGTTAGAAATTCCACACAAAGAAAAGCATGTCAGGCTCACCTAAGAGCACAGTGCATTTTTTACTTGTTTTTGTTTAGCATTGTTGCTGAACATTCTGAGAAATATTTTTTGACTCAGCTGTACATACATAGTATTTCCACACTTCAATTTTTCATTTTACCAAACCTGAAAAATGTTATTTCCCTCTGCTTTATTTGACATAAAACTAAGCTACACCTGAAGGGCTGACTCTATTATTAAAAATTGCTTAAAAATTATAGCTTCTTTTTAATATAGGGTCTACATTCTATTGAATCCAATCTGTTACTTTTCCTCCATCTTTTTCTCTTTTTTGAGATATCTCTCTCTAGCATAATTAACTAGCCAGTTCTAAAATGTAATTTATATCTGTTAAATGAGTCTGAATTACATTGTACTTAGAGAGGAAGAGTGAAATGGGAAATGCAAATTTGAGTTCATATAAGTTTTTAAAAAGCGAGCACTAATCCTTCAGGGACTTGGGATTTGACAAAAAAATTATATTTATGATATATGCTCAGAAAAAGCAATGCTGATAAGGAGCCAAATCCTGAGAGTTCTCAAGTGTGTGAACCAAGTGACTCTGACTTTTATTTATTCTCTCACTCCACTTCACACAAGGATGGAGGGAGAACTGGAGAGGGTGACTCTAGACCACTTTTATGCTCCCTACCTTTCAGGCCTGCATATGAGAGATTCACATGGAAGCAGCATCTGTCTAGCTATCTTTTCCGTAACACATTTTCTGATTCTTCAGTGTCTTTTACTGAATCTCTGACCTTTGGACACAACTGCATGTTCCATGCACCAAGGTAATACAAGGCCCCTATGTGGCCACGATCCCAGTCAGACCCCCACGCTGGAATCCCATCCTCTGGACCCCTCTCTTGAGCTGTGTATGACAGAGATCTTCTTCATCCAGAGCCTGACACTCAGGGTTTGTCACTCTGTTTCAAGGCTCCTATGAGGTATAGAGATGAACTCTGTGCAGTTAAAGGTGAGGTTCAACCACTAATGCCATTATAAACTGGTGGTAACGAGTGGAAGTTAGATCACTATTTCCAGAGACTGCTATAGCAAATAAACAAGGCTCTAAAAAAATTCCTGATAGGATTCTGGACAAAGTTTTCATCCCTCCATATTCAATATGGACTGGAAGAGAAGTCAAAACATTCAGAAAGAACCTAGCTGCAAGATAAATACAGCTTACCTTGGTCAGTACAGAAAAATAGACATTTAGAGCATTTTGATTGCTTTCCTCCTATAAAAAAATCATTAAAGTAAAAGAGGATTTTTTATGCGAAATAAAAGTTGTCCAAATGACTGGAATCAACTTTTGCCAAAAATTGTGAAGATGTGTAGTATGAATAATTTATGAGAGACTTTTCAGAAGAAGACATGAAAGCAAAAGCTCACTCTCTACCAGTTTGCAGAAAGGGAATATGTGACACGGCAGCAGCCTGTTACCAGGAAATGAGACAAGTTGACCCAAAAGATCTGTTCTTGTCTTTCACTAAATTTAAGAGAATTTTAAGGCACCTTTCCTTGCTTTTTTTTTTTTTTTTTTTTTTTNNNNTTTTTTTTTTTTTTTTAGGAAGGCAACTGAGTGTATCATTTGGAGTTGTTTCCTCCTAGTTCTACAAAGCATGCTGCATTTATGTGCTTTGAAAGTCAAAGGCTCTTTGCTATCACATAAAATAGGAACATCTCACAAATTGTCAGTGCTGGGATTTGCATATATTATTACCATACTTCCTAATTATTTCTGGTTCTATTTGCATAATGAAAAAGGGAATAGTTTCTTCTCAATAACAGTAAATATAAAAATGTGCCTGTCACTCCTCCATAGGGAAGGAACTTTAATTGTTTTGATCTAAAGCCTAAAAGTTGAAAATTCAGAAAAAGCTAAATAAAAAATAGGATGAAAAACCAAACAAGATCCTCTTCAGGGACATCCAGGATTTATACTGAAATAAATTTATCATTACCAATACTTTTATCTCTAATTTACTGACAGAAAATTGATTCCTATATCTTCTAAGGTGAAGTGTCTAAATGAGTAAATAAGCATCTTGGTGACCTTTCAGGAAAGTAGATGCTTCAGTTGTATTTGCTTTTGTTTTACTATTAATGGAGCATGTGTGAGCTGAAACAGTTGTGAAGATTTGTGCATTGTGGTGACACTTTATCCTAGCTTCACTTAGAGAGAAAAAACATTTTATTGATCACATATCTGTCTTTTTTAGAGGCCATCAGCCAGAACGTCAGACACACTCACTTGATTTAATGGCAGGAAATTAATTTGTTGGTGTTTGGTAGAGATCAGAATAAAAAATTATCAATTATATAAAATCTCCAGATACATTTGATCCTTTTTCATGCTTAGCACCTAAAAATCTAGAGTGGATAGAGTCATGTGTGCAGTACTGTGGTGGGAGCCACAGACTGTGAGCTCAGTTTCCATCCCAGGCAGAGGATTTTTACACGATATGGAGCAAATCACTCCAGGAATAGTTAAGAGTCACTCTGTGTAGATGAGACAGCTCTGAACAATGTGTCTGGACCAATTCCATGCAAATGCAGTAGGCTGAGTGGGGAAAGAACAGCTGAGACAGTCCACTTCAATCAATTAGTCTGAACTCTCAGGGAAGCTATGCAGCCCAAGTGGACTGCTTTACTAATATCACTATGCACCTTCTAAATTTTGGAGCTCAGGACAAAGCATGATAAACTTCAGAGAGGGAGATCCTTATGGTTTTATGGCTTGCCATCTGCAACCTCCTTCACAGGACAGTTTCGCAGGTGTCCACAAGTTGTGCAATGATTGAGTAACATGATATAAAAAGTTAATTTAAATAGACAGAAGTACTGAACCACAGGATTCCAAAACACACAAAAGTCTCTAAATATAATTTACTGTCCATTATCACTTGTTCTTCATTATTACTGGCCCAACAAATTGCTTCCCCTTCAAAACAAGAAGGTCGACAAGTTAGCCGACTTCAGGAGATAGCTTGGCAGGAACATGAAGCCACCCATTGGGGAAAAGAAAATATTTTGAAACATCTGAAAAAGGCAGTAATAGGAAGGGGAATGAGCAAAACTGTGCAATCTATATTAAGCAAATGTGAAATCTGCCGTCAAAACAAGCCTGATACGAGCAAAAGAGTAGTGCTAGGGGTAACAAAGGCAGGAGATCTTCCTGGAGATTACTGGCAAATAGATTTTGCTGCGTTACCACGTAGAGAAAGATAGAGGTATGTATTGGTGTTGGTTGACACCTTCGGTGGATGGCCTGAAGCTTATCCCTGCCACACTAACACAGCAAAAGAGGTGGTAAAAGTTTTGTTCAATCACATGATTAAATTATGAGCTGCTTCTCTGTGAAAATCTAAAATTTTCTGGCAGTCAGAGGCTCAAAGATTGCCATGACATCTGTGTGATACTGTAGATTAAGGACAGGTGTAGAAGTCTAATTAAATTTCTCCTCTCAGTTCTGTAGAGAAAGGTATATTTAAAAGGAACTGTAGTCAGACTGTACCATATTGTGATTTCTTCAGGTCTTCTAGCTAATCAGATGAGAAACGAGAATACAAATAGAGAAAGAGAGCAGAAGGAAAGCAAGCGTAGCAGAGTAAGATTTATAGTTAAAAAGGAAATGTGAGGAGAGAGAAGGGGTAAAATAGAAACCCTGAACAATCTAGCCTCAA
The DNA here is from genome assembly GCA_013397815.1 of Aleadryas rufinucha. Lineage (NCBI taxonomy): Eukaryota > Metazoa > Chordata > Aves > Passeriformes > Aleadryas > Aleadryas rufinucha. The sequence continues at coordinate 182,625 of VZTH01008372.1, read as the reverse complement.
AACCAGAAGTGACAGACAGAGAAATCACTCTACCAATTAAAAAATAATTAGAATTTCCATACAATATGCTTTTCCTGAAACAAATGTTGCTCATTTAGTGCAAGGCTTCCCAATAAACAGAAATAACAACTGATAATAATAATAATAATAATAATAATAATAATAATAATAATAATAATAATAATAATAATAATAATAATAATAATAATAATAATAATAATAATAATAATAATAATAATAATAATAATAATAATAATAATAATAATAATAATAATAATAATTACTATAATAATTGTAAAAGTAATAGTGCTAACATTCTTATCTGTTGGATATTATTATACTCATGTATACCAAGGGTAAACTCAAAGGAAAAAAAATGCTAAAATAGGGAATCTACTGAAAAAACCATAATGTGAGACAACATAAATATTTTCTAATTAATTTATATACCAATAGGACCCATACATCTATTATGTATCATTAAACACCATTTTTTAAGCCTAAAGAGGCATAAAAATCTTTGAGATTTTTAAAAGAAATGCCTTTGAAAGAAGTTGAGGACAATCAAAAATATTTTTTAAAAAATATAGTGCCTATTTTTAATTCATTGTTACTATGGGGGAACACATTTGTTTGAAATGTCTCTCATGCATATACATATCAATAGAAGAATCCCAGGGTCAAGTATTAACCTGGTATAAGTTGCTATGCACAATAATCATAGTTTGCATCAGCCAAGGAATCATCTCATGGTTTGGTTTTAATTAGCAAAGAAAATGTTGAATTTTTATTTAAAGCATAACTGCTCTCTTTGGATTCTTTTTTCCAGACAAGCCAGTTTGGAGCATCTTGTGAGATTTTTAATGCTTCCTTTCACTTTCAGTGTGGTCAGGAACAAACATTGAGAAAAGTAGAGGTGTTTTTTTTAGATTGACAATTTGAATTGCAACCAAAGCTGCAGAGGAGGGAAAGAAAAACGTAACTTGGGAGAAATTGCCTATCTGGAAATCTAACAATCAAGTACAGATGTATTTTAGTTTTCTTCTGCAAAATGAGTGTCCTTTACATGAAAACCAGTAAGACAATACATTCAAATGCCCTTTTTCTGGTCACACACACACTACTAATAGAAAGCAATACATAGAAAAATACTAGAATCGATCTAGAACAGAAATTCACTGTGAAGTGTTTGGTAAAATATGATATATATTGTATCTTACATATACAGTGTACATGTATAAAATGTATATGCATTTAGTATGACCCACCCCTTGGCAAAACTCCCCTATAACTGTCCTCTTTGCATTTAGATAGTGCAACAGAGCAGCAATATCATTTAACCCATTTTCCAGGTAGCAAAACTGAAGACAGGCTGGGAAAACTGATTTATCAAATTTGCTGAATTGTTAGAATTTAAGTGCTCAGTGTCCTGATCTGTTATAATGTTCCCCAGACAGGGTCACACCCAAGTCTGAGGACTGTCCAGACAAGCCCAAAAGGGATTGTAGAGGGCAGGGAATTTTTGTAGCACCTTCCTCTCAGGTAGATAGGACTGCACTTCTTGCAACAGATGTAGGGGTTACTCCTACAAGAGAAACTTTTCTTCTGTTTTTCCGAGCGCAGAGCACAGGTGTGTTCTGTTTCAAAACACAGGAGTCAGAGGTGACCATAGCATCCCTCTCTAATGTAACAGCCAACAGTCAGAGAACGTGTTCTGAAATTTAGGCCTGAGACTGGTGAAATCACCACCCAGGAGAGCACCAGAAATCTTGATCTATGGGCCAGGTCGTTGGTCCGGAGACCCTTTCTGTGATTCAGTCAGTTACACTTAATGTACAGTGACAAACTTGAGACAAAAGCCCAATGTCTAACCCATGAATGGCTTATACAAGGGTTAGGGAGTCATCTACCAACCCAAGATCCTTTGGTGTGGCTCAGGGTACACAGAGGGACATTAGAAGTGGAGCCCTCCAGAGTTCAGTTGCTAATGTCAGTAGGCAGCTGAATGGGCTTTCTAAGATTGAAATTTGGAGCGTAAACAGCTGAAAATTTCTTGGAAGCCTTATTTCTGGCACTTAAATTGTGGTTGGAATCTGACCTTTTGTTTAACAGGTGTGACATCATTCATCTCTGCACTTTGTTCTAACTGTCAGCAGGAGTTAATTGCAATCCATATGTTAAAGTTCACTTCTACAGAATCAAAGTCTAATTATAACCCTGAAATTCACTCCATCCCATTTTCAGAGAATAGAGGTCTTATAGACCCAATGAAAAAGGAACATATATTCAGCAAATCCCTTTTCCCATGGTGATTAGGAATGGAAGGTAGCTCTGCTGTATATATTGATTTGAGGATTTCCTGAAGTTTCTCTAACACTGAGTTTCATCTAGTGTGAACATTATAATAAAATGGGGTCTTTTGGAATGACTGACTTTTTATCCGTTAATTTTCATTCCAGACTCGTGTGAATAAAACCTTTTAGCTGCTGCTGCTCCAAGCGTCTCAAATGACAGTATAATACCTACAGACAGATCTTCACCATAGGGTTTGATGTAGCCTCATGGTCATACCTATTAATACTGTGCGCTTCTCCAGCACCTTTTCTTCGATAACTTCAAAGCACCAGGTGGCTCTGCCCAGGCCTGTGAGATCAGTGAGGGATTTACATAGGAGACCCTTCTCAAGATGTAAGCACATGCTGGGAACAGCATTGAACATGAAAGAACAGTGCAATGTCACACAACTGTTTGCAGCAAGGTTTAAAAAGAATAGGTTATCCTTTCGAATCCTGCGTGAGTCTACTGGGAGAATGTGTGCAACTCAGCCTTTGAGCCTTCCCATGAAAGGCAAGGGATTTGCACTCCCTGAGGTAAATTAGTATAATGCCCCTGAATTCCAGTTATTTCAGTGAAACAGTAGCAGCAGACCAGCTGTCTTCCTCAGATCTAAACGGAGGCTGAATTTTTTCACAATTAAATGATACAGGTTCAGCTGGGGGAAGAGTATGACCTGTAAATGCTTTATTGCTGTTATTGATCCATGAGCCAGGAAGATCATATTTTGGCTTTTAGCTTCCACAGTGGCAGTGGTTAGAAAAATGATCATTTTGCTTGTCTTTTGACCATATCTGACATAACATCAATAAGACAAAGTAAGCAGGGCACCCTGCAGTGCTGTTCTTTTCCCTGCAGACTCGCTTTTCAGAACACGCATTTTCAAACTGCTTTGTTTTCTCGTTCATACAGATCAGCAGTAGCATCTCAAACTACAAACAGTGCCTTGTATTTTCCCAGTAAATGCAGGAAACCAGAATCACAGTCATGAAAATCTATATAGACTTGTTTTGGTCTAATTGAATTACATTTAAACACTCATCTTAAAATTCAAAAAGTTGTACTACTGATGGCTGAATAACTGGCCAACCTCTTGGGACATCAGACCAGAGTAGCTGGTTTCAACAGCTGACACTAGACCTGAATAACTGGAAAAAATTCAAAACTCCTCCGGAAGATAGGGAGGAACACTCAAAAGTGGAAATTAAATGGGACATACCTTTATCTCAATGTGATGTCACAGATAAAATGCTTTCCTCCTGCAGACTCACTCCACTGTGTAATTTCATCCAATATTTGTGACTTCTCAACAGTGGTCTGGTCTGCATACATTTGCAAAAGATATAAAGTTATTCCAGAAAGTCTATGACCATGATTGCCCCAAGAGAGGACAGATCAACAAGCATATTGGCCTGTGACATCTTACTAATGAAATGTAATGCTTTGAATTCTATCCACCTTTTCCTCCACAATCATCAGAGGACTCACCAGGACCTATTCCCTATTGAACTTAAGAGTAGAGTAACACTGACCTTGGAGGACCTGCACTGAATCACATAATCAAAATTTTGGCTCACTGTCTGTGGCAAATTTTATTACCCAAAGAGAAAGAAAAATTTCTTTCCACTTGTGAACACACTACACATGAAATAATGATCTTCATTTCATAGCATGGACTATATTATTGTCAGCAGCTTTAACCATCACAGAACAATCAAAAGTACCACAAAAGAAAATCAAAGGCAGTCATCTTCAAATGTTAAAAAAAAAAAAAAAGAATGTGGGATCATTTCATTATTTTAAGTCATCAGAGAGGTAAAAATAGTAGTAGAAATGATTTGAAACAAACCCAACCTTGTGACAGCAAAGTATTAATTTTTTATTTTAGTATAGAAACACCACAGGATTGTGATCAGTAATAACAGACCAAATAGACAAAGTTTTTCATGTGTATATTTTATTCTTGCGGGATTTTCTGAAGAAAATTACTGCAAATAACTTGGCAAGTGTGCTGAAACAGAATAAAATCTTTAAAGCCAAAAAAAGTCAGCTACACTGAAAGGCATTAAGGAATAGTATACTTCTGTAGTCCTTAATCCAAATGTAGTCACCCAACACTAGGAAAAACATACCTGAAATTACAAAATCACCATGGGGCAAAATAAATGGCAATAGAGAAAGCATATATAGAGGTGTCCCAAAGGTTGGAATCACTTGGCTGCGTAAGAAGAAATTAGAGGACTTACGGAGAAAATTACGAAAGATATGGTGCACAAGGAAAATCACGGTTAAATTAAATTGGAAGTGAGTTTAGAAGGAAAAAAAGAGATATACATCTGTATGCAATCCATATTCAGCAATTTGGGTTTTATCATCGAAGGAGGTATTTGATTTTAATACTGTGGCAGAAATTCTAAAGGGTTGGATAATTTTATGATCACTAATAACATTTGTCATTATGTATGTTGCCATTACGATAAGGATAATCAACTCTCATGCTAGAGGGCATAAAGTTATCATCAGTGGGGCATGGGAATTTTTTTCCTAGCTATCAGGTGTCTATTTAGATTTCTCATGTTCACTTTCGCTAGTCAGTTTAGTGAAGTATCCTCCAACCCACAGAGGTCAATTCTTGCTGCTCCGAAGAGACCTCGTATAGGCTGCGCAGAGGTGATTTTTATCCTGCTAGGCTGAAAACCCTCCTTTTGGAGGTGAGGGAATTTCTTTCCCTGCAAAACAAAAAATGAATACAGGCCTGTCATCAAAATTAATTACTAGCTAATACCTTGTCTGTATGCATTCATTTACTACATCAAATGGGTCTCGGGGTCTGAATGAGGCCGGAGGGGGGTATTCATAGACAATATTGATCAGTTCATGTTCCTCCAGGAGAATCGTCTTGATTGGGCAGGAGAAAATTGTCTTGAATCAATATCTTGCTGGCAAGAAGAGTTTGATGGTGGAAAAATAATTTGAACTGACAAAATTTAAGAGACAATATTTGATAGCCTGCTTGATAGCAGTACCTCAGAAACTGTGAAGAAGTAAAAACATGGAAATAAAGAAGACATGCTGTTAAATGCTTTACTACCCTTTCTGAACCTCTCCCACTTTATAATACATGCCGTTTCATTTCAAGACCTTGCTTTATCCCTGCTGAATCAGTGTAACCTGTGTTTATGAGAATTCTGACCTCAGCATTCCTTGAAAATTAGGCTAATGTGAAACTTGTAAAAATGTTGAAATTTTCTGTAAGGTTTTTGTACTTGTAGATGAAAGTCTATTTATTTTTGAAGTTTTTTAATTTGAGAAGAAAGTAATTGCTTTCCAAAAATTCGAATTTATCAAGTGCTTAGATCTAAAGTATAGATTAAGGTGAATTTATAAGAACGAAAGACTTTACATTCTCTTTTCAACTGTGTTTATGATAACTGAAACTAATTTAAATTAATTTTTACAAGAACAAGAAAAAGGTCTGACTATAGATATTCAGGTTTGCCTTCAACAAAAAGTAAACTGTTCTGTTCTCTACTCCATTGAATATTCCATAGCTGCAGCAGCAAAAACTTTCTGCACAGGTCTTGCTTCTGACAGTTCTGTTATGCATTTGTTGAAGGATTAAATTCAACTCCAGGTTCAAATGATAAGTGAGCAGGACCTGGAACATATGTATCTTATCCCTCATTATATTATGGATAGACTCTGTAGCCTGGAGGCCAACATTTGGTAGGATACATTTTGCTATGTGATTATTTCATCTTGAGATGAATATTTCAAGTAGTACTATTTGTGCATTTAACGTGGCTCCAGTTTGCAGGGGGAATTTGATTTGTTTGCCTACATGCAGCACAGCCAGCTCAATCTTCAGGTATCTTATGGCTGTCCCTGTAGGTCCTGTGTCATCCCAATCAGCCCCATGGGGCTGCCAAGGGTAGCCCACAGATTCCAAAATCACACCAGAGACCCAATGCAGAGAGAGCGAGCAATGACTCAATGTCCTGTACATTTTTTATTAATTAAATGGTTATTAGTCCTAGGACAGCTACTACATCCACAAAGCCCACAGTACCAGAGTGGAAAAGTAGATATGCCCCTTGCAAACAGCCCTGCAAGAGACACTCCTTCAATATGGATGGAAGAAGGACATAAGGACTTTTAATAAAGATTTACTTATGGAAAAGAATAAAAGCTAACACAAATCCAAGGTTAACTGAAACATATAATTAAACTTCACATTTATTTTAATAAAATCCAATATTGACTTTGCTCTTTAAAGTAGATTAGGTTGTTGACATTACAGCAGTACAGTAAACAAGCACTAAGCTTTTTACTAGCAGAACAGAAAATTAAAGCTGGTTATGACAAGACAAATAAAATTAGTTTATTCAGGACTGTATAAATCATCAATAAGAATTCTTAATCACTTGCCTCCAAAAAGCTAGATTATTTGATCTACAGCAAAACTGGGGCTGTGTCAGCAAGTTGGATGCAAATCAAACAACATTCAGACATCTCAAAAATTCTGAAAGTATGTGTCTGGAATACAGATGAAGACCAGAAATGCAGTGAGGCCTTCTTAGGGTAGTAAAAAAATAGAGTAGAGCCTTTTTTTTTTACACTGAGATGTGGTTATTGAAATTAGAGTCTCTCAACAGCATGGTGTATCACAGATAAAACACCATCCCTGGTTTTCTAACCTTATTTTCAATGTATACTTTTACAAAGACCTCTTTATTTGATGCATGCATTTTATACACACTAAAAGCTATACAAAGCTAAGCTGTTCATTTTGATGCTTAATCATATTTTATTACCTTTCACTAAAGAGCCACACAGTTCCCAAAAAATTTACTATAATTTAAGGCTTGCAAAGCACAATGGCATACTTTGATTCATGAGTTTTATATGCAAAGTCTTATTGTAATGTTTGTGATCAATAAAGATGTTCACTCTGGCATGGAGTAAATTTGTCAGCTATTAATAGTTTACTATCTGTTTACCTAAATCATAGTCTACTTCTGCCTCAATAAAATGCTTGTTCCTGATCTTTTCACACCATATAAATAAGGATTAAAAGCAAAAAAACCCACCCTATAAAATAAGTAATAACAAGTTTATAACTTCAAAATCTATAATGCAGAATTCAGATGTAGCAAGAATTTCATGTTTACCTGAACATGGATCTGGTGAAAGTTGTTCATAATTCATGATAAAAGCTAAGAAGTGCATCTGTTTGGAAAATGGTCAGTCCTATTTTTTTTTACCATGTAAGGATTTATTTTGAAAGTACCAAGCTTAAACTCTTGCTTAAAGCTTTCTTTATTTCAGAACACATTTTAACATTTGTTCATGGCTTACTGATAAAAAAACCAATATGCTCTAGAAGGAGGAAAAATCTTGAAGATATTGCACTGCCATGGTCTTCCTCTTACCACCACTCCTTTGAATCTGAATAGCATACAAATGAAGTACACATGGAGAGGACTAAAGCTTCATAGACTTCTCTTGCTTATTCACCCCTTTCCATGTTACTATGGCAGAGCTGCATATAAAGCAGAAGTTTGGCCAGATGATCTCTTTACTACAATATACAGAAGATATTGATCAAGTGCCGCGGTGGCCACTACCGCCCGGTGGCGTGGCCGGCGGCAAATCACTGTCCTCCCAACTGGACACCGTCACAGGTGCGACAGCTCAGAGCGGGATTCTTTNGGACTTTTAATAAAGATTTACTTATGGAAAAGAATAAAAGCTAACACAAATCCAAGGTTAACTGAAACATATAATTAAACTTCACATTTATTTTAATAAAATCCAATATTGACTTTGCTCTTTAAAGTAGATTAGGTTGTTGACATTACAGCAGTACAGTAAACAAGCACTAAGCTTTTTACTAGCAGAACAGAAAATTAAAGCTGGTTATGACAAGACAAATAAAATTAGTTTATTCAGGACTGTATAAATCATCAATAAGAATTCTTAATCACTTGCCTCCAAAAAGCTAGATTATTTGATCTACAGCAAAACTGGGGCTGTGTCAGCAAGTTGGATGCAAATCAAACAACATTCAGACATCTCAAAAATTCTGAAAGTATGTGTCTGGAATACAGATGAAGACCAGAAATGCAGTGAGGCCTTCTTAGGGTAGTAAAAAAATAGAGTAGAGCCTTTTTTTTTTACACTGAGATGTGGTTATTGAAATTAGAGTTTCTCAACAGCATGGTGTATCACAGATAAAACACCATCCCTGGTTTTCTAACCTTATTTTCAATGTATACTTTTACAAAGACCTCTTTATTTGATGCATGCATTTTATACACACTAAAAGCTATACAAAGCTAAGCTGTTCATTTTGATGCTTAATCATATTTTATTACCTTTCACTAAAGAGCCACACAGTTCCCAAAAAATTTACTATAATTTAAGGCTTGCAAAGCACAATGGCATACTTTGATTCATGAGTTTTATATGCAAAGTCTTATTGTAATGTTTGTGATCAATAAAGATGTTCACTCTGGCATGGAGTAAATTTGTCAGCTATTAATAGTTTACTATCTGTTTACCTAAATCATAGTCTACTTCTGCCTCAATAAAATGCTTGTTCCTGATCTTTTCACACCATATAAATAAGGATTAAAAGCAAAAAAACCCACCCTATAAAATAAGTAATAACAAGTTTATAACTTCAAAATCTATAATGCAGAATTCAGATGTAGCAAGAATTTCATGTTTACCTGAACATGGATCTGGTGAAAGTTGTTCATAATTCATGATAAAAGCTAAGAAGTGCATCTGTTTGGAAAATGGTCAGTCCTATTTTTTTTTACCATGTAAGGATTTATTTTGAAAGTACCAAGCTTAAACTCTTGCTTAAAGCTTTCTTTATTTCAGAACACATTTTAACATTTGTTCATGGCTTACTGATAAAAAAACCAATATGCTCTAGAAGGAGGAAAAATCTTGAAGATATTGCACTGCCATGGTCTTCCTCTTACCACCACTCCTTTGAATCTGAATAGCATACAAATGAAGTACACATGGAGAGGACTAAAGCTTCATAGACTTCTCTTGCTTATTCACCCCTTTCCATGTTACTATGGCAGAGCTGCATATAAAGCAGAAGTTTGGCCAGATGATCTCTTTACTACAATATACAGAAGATATTGATCAAGTGCCGCGGTGGCCACTACCGCCCGGTGGCGTGGCCGGCGGCAAATCACTGTCCTCCCAACTGGACACCGTCACAGGTGCGACAGCTCAGAGCGGGATTCTTTGAGATCCTCACCTTGGGAGCCTCAGTTCTCCCAAGGGGTCTGTGGCCAGAGGCCGAGTGGGTAGGTGTTAGCCTGTTGTTAAGATGAGGCGGCGGAGACAGAGGACGAAGGAGGCGCTCTCTTATGTTGCATAATCCATGTCTTTATTTCCCTGCCCCGAGCAGGGGAACAGGGAGGCATGAAGGGAATCAACCAAGAGTCGACCTTAATAGAATGGCCTCAGCCCCGGGTAAAGCCCAGGGAACTGGAACCTGCTGAGCCCCGCCAGGACATGACCTGCACGGGGGACTCAGGGAGCCATTCGGTCCTGGCCTCAGTCCCGGGCAAAGCCCGGGAACCTAGCCAGGTAACTTGGTATGGCTCGATGGAGTGGAGCCCCAACTGGCA
>VZTH01008372.1:134042-170142 GCA_013397815.1 Aleadryas rufinucha | reverse complement strand
GAAGGAGGCGCTCTCTTATGTTGCATAATCCATGTCTTTATTTCCCTGCCCCGAGCAGGGGAACAGGGAGGCATGAAGGGAATCAACCAAGAGTCGACCTTAATAGAATGGCCTCAGGATGAGGCGGCGGAGACAGAGGACGAAGGAGGCGCTCTCTTATGTTGCATAATCCATGTCTTTATTTCCCTGCCGAGTGGGTAGGTGTTAGCCTGTTGTTAAGATGAGGCGGCGGAGACAGAGGACGAAGGAGGCGCTCTCTTATGTTGCATAATCCATGTCTTTATTTCCCTGCCCCGAGCAGGGGAACAGGGAGGCATGAAGGGAATCAACCAAGAGTCGACCTTACTAGAATGGCCTCAGCCCCGGGTAAAGCCCAGGGAACTGGACCCTGCTGAGCCCCGCCAGGACATGACCTGCACGGGGGACTCGGGGAGCCATGCGGTCCTGGCCTCAGTCCCGGGCAAAGCCCGCGAACCTAGCCAGGTAACTTGGTATGGCTCGATGGAGTGGAGCCCCGCCACCAAGAGTCGACCTTAATAGAATGGCCTGAGGCGGCGGAGACAGAGGACGAAGGAGGCGCTCTCTTATGTTGCATAATCCATGTCTTTATTTCCCTGCCCCGAGCAGGGGAACAGGGAGGCATGAAGGGAATCAACCAAGAGTCGACCTTACTAGAATGGCCTCAGCCCCGGGTAAAGCCCAGGGAACTGGACCCTGCTGAGCCCCGCCAGGACATGACCTGCACGGGGGACTCGGGGAGCCATGCGGTCCTGGCCTCAGTCCCGGGCAAAGCCCGCGAACCTAGCCAGGTAACTTGGTATGGCTCGATGGAGTGGAGCCCCGCCACCAAGAGTCGACCTTAATAGAATGGCCTGAGGCGGCGGAGACAGAGGACGAAGGAGGCGCTCTCTTATGTTGCATAATCCATGTCTTTATTTCCCTGCCCCGAGCAGGGGAACAGGGAGGCATGAAGGGAATCAACCAAGAGTCGACCTTACTAGAATGGCCTCAGCCCCGGGTAAAGCCCAGGGAACTGGACCCTGCTGAGCCCCGCCAGGACATGACCTGCACGGGGGACTCGGGGAGCCATGCGGTCCTGGCCTCAGTCCCGGGCAAAGCCCGCGAACCTAGCCAGGTAACTTGGTATGGCTCGATGGAGTGGAGCCCCGCCACCAAGAGTCGACCTTAATAGAATGGCCTGAGGCGGCGGAGACAGAGGACGAAGGAGGCGCTCTCTTATGTTGCATAATCCATGTCTTTATTTCCCTGCCCCGAGCAGGGGAACAGGGAGGCATGAAGGGAATCAACCAAGAGTCGACCTTACTAGAATGGCCTCAGCCCCGGGTAAAGCCCAGGGAACTGGACCCTGCTGAGCCCCGCCAGGACATGACCTGCACGGGGGACTCGGGGAGCCATGCGGTCCTGGCCTCAGTCCCGGGCAAAGCCCGCGAACCTAGCCAGGTAACTTGGTATGGCTCGATGGAGTGGAGCCCCGCCACCAAGAGTCGACCTTAATAGAATGGCCTGAGGCGGCGGAGACAGAGGACGAAGGAGGCGCTCTCTTATGTTGCATAATCCATGTCTTTATTTCCCTGCCCCGAGCAGGGGAACAGGGAGGCATGAAGGGAATCAACCAAGAGTCGACCTTACTAGAATGGCCTCAGCCCCGGGTAAAGCCCAGGGAACTGGACCCTGCTGAGCCCCGCCAGGACATGACCTGCACGGGGGACTCGGGGAGCCATGCGGTCCTGGCCTCAGTCCCGGGCAAAGCCCGCGAACCTAGCCAGGTAACTTGGTATGGCTCGATGGAGTGGAGCCCCGCCACCAAGAGTCGACCTTAATAGAATGGCCTGAGGCGGCGGAGACAGAGGACGAAGGAGGCGCTCTCTTATGTTGCATAATCCATGTCTTTATTTCCCTGCCCCGAGCAGGGGAACAGGGAGGCATGAAGGGAATCAACCAAGAGTCGACCTTACTAGAATGGCCTCAGCCCCGGGTAAAGCCCAGGGAACGGGAACCTGCTGAGCCCCGCCAGGACAGGACCTGCCCGGGGGACTCAGGGAGCCATTCGGTCCTGGCCTCAGTCCCGGGCAAAGCCCGGGAACCTAGCCAGGTAACTTGGTATGGCTCGATGGAGTGGAGCCCCAACTGGCACATGCGGGGACGGTTATACAGGGGGAGGAGAATGGGAGGTACAACAATATAACCAATAGGGAAAAGACATACCATGACCAGTAACCAATCGTAACAAACAAGAGGAGGAACTTATTTGAATCAACCAATGAGAAACATAACAGAACAGAACTTTCTAGACATTAATTGAATAGTCAATAAACCTATTATTAAACATAAGCTAATTTCACCAATGAATAACTTAGGAACTAAGAGGGTTCTGGAAACAGGAAGGAGATGAATCTTGGAGTGACACTCAGTGGGTGGAGAGGGAAAACCCTTGTCTCCTCCTCGGATCCGCCCTCAGAGGCGGAACCCAAGGCGGGGAAATCCACCCACTAGATGTCCTCTCTGATGTACAGCCCAAAATGGGCTGACATACTGCAGCAATCAAGTGTGGATAAAGAACAAAAATAAGGCACGGAGGTAACATGAAAGATTAAACATTACTAAAAGAAGATTGTGTTGGGTTAGACTGCTAGACTATTTTGCTTCTAAAAAAAATTAAAATAAAAGAGTATCTCTGAAGATTTGTAATTTGGTGAATCGTTTGATTCAATACAGCAGGAAAAATTATATTAGCAGGAGAAGGTAGAAATTATAAATTTAGAGAGGAGGTGAAAATGCAAATAACAATTTGGTGTGTCAATAAACATTTGTTGTCCATGAAAGAGGAACTGTTCATCTAGAGGAAGATTATCAATAGAGTTCATTACAGTTTAGACTCAAGCCCTCCTTAAAATTATCATCATTGAGCAAAATACAAAAGTGTGGATGTAATAATAGCTCAGAGTTGGAAGACATCTTTTATTCAGAGAAAAAGCATAATATCTCACAGAAAGAAAACCTGGATCCTTCAAAGAAGTGAACTAATCGTAACTTTCACTGTGAGCTGAAGGGTCATCACATAAGGCAAACAACACAGCAGGGACGGTGAATTGCTGGCGTGATGTTACCACTCAAACAGAGAGGGCATCCAGGGGTGCATCACCTGGAGAAGTGCCTCTAGAGAAAGTATGTTCATACCATTGCAAAAGTGCTTGCTGAGAGGTCACCCAGCATCCAAGAGAATGCAATTACTTTTGACCATGTGGGATAATGGCTAATAAATTCACTGAAAGTAGTGAGACTTCCTCATGCCAGAAGATTAAAGATGCTTGTTGTGTTCACCTTAGAAGACAAAAAGCTGGCCAGGGGGCAAGTATCAGTGAAGAGAGAGACTCATCAGTTCATGAGAAAGCAGGCATAAACAGGCTATGAATATATTTATGCCTGAAAACAGAATGATGCTAAGCATCATGTTCCAGGAGAGTCTTTTGGCAGAGCAATGGGGACACGGGACTTCACTAATGCAAACAGGGCTCCTGCTCAGAGATCATATTCTGTGTCTGCTCACCACACCATGGACGTGGTCTTGATGATTCAGGAGAGCTTTTTGTATGTTCTTAGCTATAAAAAAAGCTGAGGAAAGGCTTGTCAGGCTACAATGTCAGCCATCAATGAGCTACAGTGGTAGGAGGTAAACTGGAAGGGACTAGTTTATTCCCCCAGTGAAACAACCAACCAACCAACTAATCAATCAAAAAAACCTAGGGGTTTTCTTAGTTAACTCTTGGGAATAAGGCAGAAGAGTTGAACACACAGAGTGGACAATCGAATCTAGACTTGCATATCCTTGTATCTCATTCTCTTTGATGAGTACAACTCCACGACTAAATTTAGGCTTCTCTGGGACCAAGGCTTTCATGACCTTTAAGATTGTAAGGTCTCTCTCTGAAGAGATGCCCATTCAGTCTAACTCACTCTGCAGTCTTATCTTTTAGCTTCTGGCTTGAAAGGGCTTAGTTTAGAGTTCAGGTACTGATTTAAAAGACAGAAAAATCCCTAGAAATTTTCCTATTAAAACTGAAAAAAAAAATAAAACAAGTTAGTTCAATGACTTTGCTGAAATTAATTACCCAAAGAAATAAATTCAGAGAAACTGCATTGTTTAGTTCTTGAAATAAACAGTAGTCCAATCCCTTGGAAAATATTTTTAGTGGTATAGCTGATCCTACACACAAAACGTTAGAGAATATATTTAAAGGCAAAACAAGTCCAGGACAACATACTGTGAGTGAAATATGACTCCCTCATTCAGTACTGCTGTTTTCTTAAAATGTTGTTGGGTCTGATGTGGAGACTGGCATCAAAATGCAAGTCAAAATATGTAGGGGTTTCAAATATGTGTTAGATATTGTTTTGAGTAGATTTCTTTTGACATCCAGCTGTGTTTGTGTTTGGGAGCAGTGTTTGAAATCAAGGGTCATCTCTGCAGGCAACTATGCTGCGAAAAATTAACTGGCACTGTAAACAGAAAGGATTTGAGTGAAATACCATTCACAGCTGAATGGGAATACTTCAGACTGGTTACAACAATGGGGAAGGTTGTCATAATATAAAAATATTTCTTAACAGAATATGTGACAAAGGTACTCTTTTCCCTAGGATATTAATGAGTAATAATTTCACATGCTTCCCTCACTCTCCCATTTCAACAAAATCCAGATACACCAGGGTGCCGGCAGAGAAGAATTACTCTAAAAATATTAATTTCTTCCCCTTAAGCCCCCAGTGCTCCAATGGCTCATCAGCTTGATTTTTCTCACAGTTTCTAGAATTGATCAGATGCTAGGAATTTAGATGATTACTTGGACCATAAAAGACTAGGTTTTGTATAGAGTTCAGCTATGAATAATAAAAGCCCTGGAAATTCGCAGAATACAATTCAAAACCCTAAACAAATCGAAGAATTCGCAAACTGATGGGAATTGACTGTTGGTAGCTGTCTTGTGTGAAGAAGGGGGTTATGGAGGGTTTGATTTCTGTGTATTTCAATGAACAGGAAAGTACGTTTCTTATGTCTTGCCTACATTAGGAAGTCACACTCTGTACTTTCCTGGTTGGGAGTTAGGTAATGACAAACCAGAGGTCATTCGTCTTCACACACCTGGTGTGGCAATAATACAAAAGACCTGTTTACTTTCAGTGCCTTCCTGAAGAGATTCTAACTGAAGTTTTTTATAAATGCACAAAATCATTCTGAGATGAAGTGAGAGAGAACCTGGTACATGTAACAGTCTCTTAGCCATTGAAGACTGATGAGATACTGAGATCTGCACTCATAGTTCTCTTTACAGTTGGATATTAGTAACTACAATTAGAATGATTTATACACTTGCATATAAATTTCCATCCCTTCTCTGCTTTCTGTGCAAGCCATATTACAGTGAGGGTAGGACATATTTGTGAGTCATCCTGGCACCCTTTTAACCTCAAAGTGAGTAATAGGCTTGTTAGGGTGCAATGCTTCTGCTTGTCTTTAAGCACATAGACCAGGGTATGGCAAATTGTTCTGCAGAATTTTCTTTTCCCCCATTGATTAAAATTACTTTAGATGATAAATGAAGATATAGATCCTTGCACACTAAATATCTACATTTGCTTAGATGAATCTCATTTCCTTTGACAATTAAGTTTGTATACTACATATCTGTGTACATAGCACCAGTATATCAAAAAAGGGTGAACAGTACCTCTGGTCCTGCTGCGCAGCCACTTAAAGCTGTTTATTGAAACACAGAAATTCTACCTGAGAATTGGACTCCCTGAGAATTAGGACACCTCTCTGACTTCAGCAGTAGTCAGCCTCAGGTTCTTCTGGGAAACAAGCAGAACAATCAAGAAGCTGACAACGGCAAAAGATAAACAAAGAATTTCTTA
The DNA here is from genome assembly GCA_013397815.1 of Aleadryas rufinucha. Taxonomy (NCBI): domain Eukaryota; kingdom Metazoa; phylum Chordata; class Aves; order Passeriformes; genus Aleadryas; species Aleadryas rufinucha. The sequence goes on along the minus strand of VZTH01008372.1, from coordinate 164,208 downwards.
ATCACAGTTTGACTTAATTTCACCTTGAAATTGAAGCTTCTCCCAGGTTCAAAAGCTTGTTAATTAGTTCTAAAAAAAAAATCTTATAATATATGTGAATATTCTTTCTTGCCCTCTAAATGTACATTTCATCTTGTACTCCAGGTAAAAGCAAAGCTTTTGTAATAGCTTGCTACTACCAGTCCTTGGGTATCTCACAAGGAAATGAACATGTCTAGCCCACGTCTACTATAGTGGCCACATGGTAGCACACACATTTTTATAGAAACAATGCAAATAACAAGTGTCACTGTATCAGTTTTTGGCAGATGAGGCTTAATTCAGCAAGATGCTAAGCAAATTGATTCCATCACAGAAAATCATTTACACAAGTTCTTAAATCAGTGATTTCCAGCCTTTGTCATTTGTAGTGTTTTCAGAAATACCACCTCTGGGGCAAACACTGTGGTGTTTATGGTCTCACATTTCTTTGCTGTTCTCTGAAGTCGCTTTAGAAGTCACCGGTTTCCAAAAGTGTCAGGTAGCACAGGCTGAAAGTCATTGTCTTAAATGAGGTAATCTTGTTTACCTAACCACATGGTTATATGTTTAAGTAGGACAGCTCTTCTAGTGCAAAGCATTCAGAGCATTTAGAATATGTGTGTGCAGTGTCATATACAATAAAGCCCCACTGTATTTAGTGTGTGTAGGAATCTCTGCAAATCTATGTCATTTCTTCTGTATAATATTTTACAATTGAATAAGCACAATCTCTAGTTCATGTACTTAAACTTTTTCTTCATGTCAGCATTGGAAAAACAGTCTAAACCACCAGTACATTTCCAGAGAAGAAAGAGAAGTGAGATTTAAATGTATTTTGTCTTTTTTTTTTTTNTTTTCTTTTTTTTTTTTTTTTTTAATCTGAGGTGGCTGATGCCTATTGTCTGTGTAGTTTTCCTATTCATTACGATGTCAATTGAATTTCATTTACTGATTGCTAAGGAAGAATCTGGAGGCTTTAATTTATTATATTCATTTTAATTAACCCTTCTTAAATGCAAAGTTCACACCCCTACAGTGCATAAACAATTTAACATGTCCTCAATATATCTAGATTTTTATGGCTATAGAATAGTGGGCAACTCCATAGTTTGGTAGCTACACTAAAACAGTGTCAGTTTTTATTCTTCATGCTCTCAGCTGAAGGTCTGTGTATGGAGGGAAGGATATTACAGAAACACATCTGAAAAGTTACTAATTTTGTTCAAAACATAAACAACAAGTGGGGGATTTTGAAAGTGCTCAGTGTTGGCCTAAAACATTTTCAGTTTTACAGAAATGAGTGGTAAAACTCTTGCTGACTTCTACAATACATGGTTTTTAAAACACCACCATTGGCTTTCTTTGTTATAAGACAGAGTTACAGCTGATCCACAGCACATACAGTCTCCCAGGTTCATGGCTTTTTCAGATTCATTTTGCAATACAAAGGCCAAAAGCATGGCTATATCCCAAGGAAACAGAATTCTTCTTTCTATATTTAGAGGTGGTCATGCTGTTTTTTTTAACTGCTTCATAATAAGACTGTACAGCTCAGGTTTTGGCCTCCATGTTTCCCAAAAGTCTCTGCATAATAGTCATTACACATCTCTAGCAGGCAGTCTTATTAAACTTGTTTCTCTCTGTTTCTATCCCACTGCTTCTGCCAAGTGCTTTACACAGTTTTTCATGCTGTAGAGCACCTGGTTAAAATGATCCTATCTTCACTTCTTCATCTACTTAGCCAAATTTTCTGGATAAAGAAACAAAATTTCATAGTTTTTGCCCCCAGAGACATTACAGATAATGTACCAGAGTACACCATTTTCCATTTAGAGCATTGATTCTCGAATATTAATGGATAGCAGTCAAAAAGGTGAAAACCTGTGATTTCATTCATTACTTTATTTACATCTATAAATGTAAGCTTCAGCTGCTAATCTTTGCCTGTGCATGTGATATCTGGTTAATAAAAAGTAAATTCAGTGTATTGCCCTTGATATTCACGTCAGTTATGCATAGATCCTTTAATAGCTCAATGGCTTTTAGATTTATATCATTTTCAAGTGAAAAGGAAACAATTGTTCACATTTAGTCACATTTCACTGCGTTTTCAAAATAGAACTATTAGCAGAAATAACGAAAAACTGTATTTTCCTCCACTCTGAACTGGTAAACTTCTATCCTCTCCTGACAAAGAAGCACAGCACACTTAGTGTCAAGGGGCTTGAAATTTCTGATAAACAAACCTAACATGCACCTAAATACAAAGATTAACTTGAACATAAGGAGAATCATGACTTTGGAATGCCTTTCCAAATATGAAGTGCTATGCAGGGGACAATTCTCTCAAAAAGCTTAAATGGAGATGTTTCAAACCATCCTAGAGAAACACAGCCTTTTGACTCTGAGGAGACGAAACATCCTGAGGTTAGAGGTAGTACTTCAAAGGCATTTTTGGCTTTGTTCTGTGTAGGGAAGCATCCATTACTGTCTGGACTCATCCGTAAGACTGCTGGACACAGTTGCTATAGTCAGCCAACGCAGTTGCCAAGCAAGACCTGCCACCTTCAGAGTACCTTCACCTAGAGTTGACAACACTCATCTGCCCTGTGCAAAATCAGCTGAGGGAATTAAACCAACCCTGACAATGAGTTGAGAGTAAGAAATATGCAGAACTGCCTTCTCAAGAGTTTTGGTTTGTCTAAGGAGGTTGGCACATCCCTCAATGGGGAACTTCAGATATTTCTTGGGTTACCCTTTGCTAATGCAGAATCTTTACAAATTCTTGAAAGCAGAAAAGAGAGTTGAGCACCCTTTGAATCATGAAGATGTTGGTGAGGGCCTTTGACAAATGGGAGGCTCAGCAGAGGACACATACAAGATACTGCACCTGGAGGCAGCCATGCAGGCAGACAGCTCTCTTGGTATTGTCTAGGTTTCATCACTTTCAAGATCACTTGAAAGGTTTTAGATGCATATCAGGGTCATCAAGCATCAAATTCTTTTTGGATCTTTGCCTTTCAGAGGAGAGTCTCAGTGTATTTTCACTAAGGGGAAATTTTTTGATAACTTATATCAGCAGACAAATTAGCATTAATCTGAGATAGAGTTCCAGGGAACACAAAACAGGCTGCAGTTTTCACATGTATTAAACAGTCATAAAATTCCTATGATAGTTACCTCACCTGATGAACTATTATAAAATTTCACATATGCCTTGTTCTCATTAAGGCCATATTTCACATAAATCGACATATGGAGCTAAGACAAGGCATGAACTCTCCTCCCCACTTCCACAGAGAAGACAGGGTGTGGAGAGTTGTAAGAAGCAGAATAATTTATTTTAATTAATATATTAAAATATTATATTCTTAATTATTATTAAATTATTTTAAAGCACATTTATTTCATAATTAACCTTTAAAAAGGTCCAGTGTACCTCCAGCATGCTTCTGTCTGTGAAGCTGGGTGCCTCAACAATTTTGAAATGTGGCACTTTTGGAACTTTTACCTCAAGAAAAATCTGAAATACAAGCACTGATTCTATTGGTAATTTAAAACTGATGCTGGCCAACGTTTATTTTCAGCCTATTCCTCTAATATGGCAATTACCTTATCTTTTGAGATAAATTCTCTCTTACAAACTTTACTGCAAATAGATTCACTTAATGATCTCACTTCCATCAATTTTTGCTTCCATTAAGGATAATTTTAGAGAAAATGTCCACTACAGAAAACAGCAACCAAAAAAAAAAAGCATATTTGTTACTTCTAAATATGGCAGTCCCATCACTTTGACTCGCTTTTCTCTGTGAAGATCCTGCAACAACAGTGCTTTAAGACACTAGCGTGATATGACTTTGGTCTTATCAACTCAGGTGTCTTTGCAATTACAGCTACAAAAACAATGATGGGCCGAGGAACATTTCCTTCATCATATTTGAAACAGTGGGCTGCTGACTTGCAGCACATAGCCAACGTTGCTATGGTTTTGGATGGCCTAGGCTGTGAATTCACCACGAATTCATCCCAGTGGAATAATCAGGGAGAGAAAATAATCTGTGTCATCGTGGCCAAAAGTTTTGGTCGCTTTTGAAATAACTGGAGTTTGAGATTGCCCTAAAATAACCCTCAGGAGGCATGCTAATGTGCCTCAGGTTGCTAAAGCCCTACAGTAGGCAACAATTATTTATGGGTCATTGTGATGGCAGCTCTGAAAAATATTGGTGTGATAGCATTGCCTTAGGTATCCTGCAGAGATTTCTCACATAACTCTCTCAAGTTCTCAGCGTATTCCTTCTGTTTGGTAAACAGTTTCGGTTCAAGAACTTTTTTAACTCTCAGGGCAATAAATTTACCCCTTTTGCGAAATTTTGCAAATACTCTGTGACGTTAGCACTAGAATGAGCAATGTACTGTGTATTCAGGCTCAATAACTGTGTCATAGGAATTTAAAATTATGAGTACCTTTACAGAGATTAATTTTGTCTCAGTGGCTTCCCATAAAAACCTTAGGGAAGGAGTCGGATTTTCAAGTATTACGGCTCAATTTCTCCCCTCTGCTAACACAAAAGGGAGGAAGGAATCATGACTGATCTCAGATGGGACAGGCCATCCTAAGCACTTTTTAAAACTCCAGCTCTTGACCAGCACTCAGTTTCCAACCTTGCCTATTGTCAGAACCCAAGCAGAACTTGCTGTTTATCTGGTCACTTCAAAGAGATTTTGCTATGTCGGCATCACACCATGCAGTACTGGTTATCTCATTCCAGGACAGAATAAGTACATTACAACTTAAAACCAAAAAATTAAGAGAGGAATTATTAAATTATGAAGTCTTTAATTAGAATTGGGAAGGTAACTAGAGAGTGGTTGGTTACTTCCTTGAGTACAAGAAGAGAACCATCCAAAGAAGTGGTGAGAACATGTTTAAAAAAAATGTGATTTTTTTTTTCTGCATGAAGTGCAATTAAAATGTCAATATCATTTCCATGGGATACTGTGAAAGCCAAAACAATAAACAAAATTAATTTACAATTTCTCATAAAAGAGTTTCAAGCATGTTGTTTTTAAAAAATAAATAATGAGTCTTTATCAGGGCTGGTAGAATTTACTGGAGCAGGATCATCCCCTACCTACTATGTTTTTGTATTTTTTCCTTTTGTAACCACAGTGAAACAATCTTAATAGACCTACTATCAGAAAAAAAATATACAGTCCAAATGAGTCTTTGTTCTGATCCAATATGACTCCTTTGTGTGCTTATGGCACATGAAGCTTTTCCTATTTCTGCTTACAAAAGCCTTCCTTAACATCCCATGGCTTCTCAGATGCAGATGGAGAAAAGCAACAGAATTGCTTTAAAACTGCTTTGAATACACTTGTGAGGTAAAAATACAAGTCCTTTTTGAGAAACAAGCTTAACTGTTAGTGACATGTAGATCAATGCCTGCATTATTTATGATGTTCATTTCCTCACTGCAAGTATCAGCCTTGAATTTGACCTCATAGGTTCTTCCCTTCTAGAATTCCTATGTACTCTTCTCTTTGAAGTTTTTCAGGCTAACAAAAATCTCTGCAAATTTGTTTTGATTTTCTCACAGACTGCCATAAATTGGTGAAAACATGAGAAGATATTTTACAATAAAAATCCGAGGCTTAGGCAGGGTTTGCTTTTTAGACACTTTATTTTTCACTTTTCAGAAAGACTGACTTTGGTATAAAGGTTATTGCTCCCCAGTGACACACACATGCTGACAAGTGGGCTACGGGAGCCTGGTTCTGTCCTTTGAGCTGAAGATAAACATGAACATAACTGAAAGCTCTTCATTTAGCCCCAGCCAAGACAGTGTCATATAAGCCAAAAATCATTCAGACTCCTACACTTAGTGACAGTATGTTGTGTCCAAGCAAGTCCGGAAAAAAACACCCCACAATTTCTGTTACTTTTCAAGTATTTGAGCTTCTAATGTTTTTATAATTATACAGCCTGGGAGTTGATTTCTTCTCCCAGTATTTGTGATCCTAATTAAGCCTCACATTTTTTATTAACACTGCATCCTATTTTGTATGGGGGAGCAACCTCTGGAGATGCTGTTCTGTTGTGCTGTGACACCCGAGGCCTTGCGTCTCTCTAATTACTGAGGCCTGCCTCTTCTCCATTAGGATACTGTCCTGTTTAATCCTTTCTTGCTTTTACAGCCTGGGAATGGTTTCTTTCCCTAGTATTTGAAGTTCAAATTAAGTCTCATGTTTATTAGTAAGCGCATCATTTCACAGGAGAAATACAAGCCCTCTGAGAAAGATCAGAGAGTGCTGTGCCACTTAGGGATTCCCGCAGTACGGAGAGGGTCGGGTCAGCAGCAACAGCACAGGCAGAATTAGTTTTATAGGGAACAAACAAACAAAATCCCTCATATCTTCAAATTGTATTCAAAGGCCACAACAAAAGCCTGAAGCTTTCAGTTACCTTTGATAAGGGTGCAGAGAAACTAGGAAGGTCTGAATATAAGCTATCCATAAACCAAATAATCATGGTTTTGTGGTCTGGGCACCAGAAGAAAAGAGGACAGGGACAGTAGGGTGAGTGGCAATGACTATGAAACTGAGGGAAAGATTTTTATGATGTTCTGCTCTGTCCAGGAAATCATCATGCCCTCTTGCCACTGTGACCACTGACACAGACTTGTGCAAAGCCCTCAGGACATGTCATTGCAAGGCATACAATCAGGCTGCTCTGACAGCCCTACCTTGTACATACCCTGCTGTCATGCCTCTGTCCATTACAAGTTTTAACCAAGACTGATGTAACAGACTCAAGAGAAGCAGTACTGTGATGTGGTGAACATGAACTTACATTGGCAGCCCAAGCTCTATTGCCAGTTCTGCCATGGGCTTGCTTTATGTCATATATAGAATTACACGAATGGTTTCTTATCCAAAATTCGCTTGCTGCTTTTCTCTCTAATGTCTTTTCCCTGATATTTTATCATGTTCTAATCAACATCACTCTGCTGCTGACTCTGTCTCTGATATACAGCTGACTCTGTATCTGTTTGCAGCTCAAAGACATCAGCTTAAATGTAATAATGAGATGTGACAGCAAAAGCAGCACAATTTCTGTGAGGAGTCTTTGCCCTGCAGTTATCAAGGTTTCAGATTTTTTTTAACTCACAAGAATATCATCCTCAGCCCTGTGAATTCCTGCTTGCTTTGCAGATCTGGATTCACTTATCTGTAATGAAACTGGAACAAATGGGGAAAAATTTTCTTCCACCACATGGATAAAAGGACAGCAGTCCTAAAATGTTGCAGTCATCTGCAATCTGGATTGGTAGAGATTCAGACAACCTTTTGATGGCACCGAAACTGAATTGCTTCAATTTTCAATAAAGATAATGGAACAGTAATGGTCTTGAATATAGAGAACAAAGGCAGGATGACCAGTGATACTATGGAAATAATAAATAACCGTGTAGAAGAAACACTTAAAAAATGCAATGCTATCACAATCTTGAAGGACCAGAAAACCTGCATCTGGCCCAGTGTTACAAGTCTAGCAGCAGGAAGTTTTAACTATACTTGTGAAGCCTGGGAAACATGTTTATGACTGGAACAAAGCAGGTATAGCTCATATAGTATGTGGATGAATGCTGAACAGCTGAGCAAAGGGCTGCAAAGCTCTTAAATACCAGCACACAAAAAGCAGTTAAATGAAGGAAAGTGATAAATAAGGAAAATGGGACAGTTTAGCAAACACTGTCTGTGCCAGACTAGTATGCCACCTCTCCTTGATAAGCTAACTGATCTTATAAACAAAAGATCTAATCTACCTGGAGTTCAGTAAATCATTTAATGTAGTCCCACGTGGGACATTATTAGTTAGGCTAGATAAAATGGGAATCAGTACAAGAACTAGAAGGTGGAGAATAACTAGAATAAAGAAGACAAGCAAATTGGTGTTTCAAGAGGGAATTACCAGTCTGCAGGAGGGCTACCAGTGGACTCCCACAGACATTGCTTTTGGAATCAATTGCAGAGGTGGAATTCGTTGATGCTACAATCCTAATCATCACAGAGTCTGTCTGAATCAGCTTTTTACAGCAAAAAGACAGCTTGCCCTGTCCTTAGTCCAGGCTGATGGGGTGTAAGCCACATCTGATCCAAAGCTATATTACCAAATATCTGCAGGTCTGATATACTAAATGAGGAAAGGAGAGACTCTCACCCATGACCAGAACCCCAAGACATTTGAAAAGGATCTAGTTCCCATTGTTGGGTTAGACTGTGGTTAGATCAAGTCCACAAAGGGTTATGCTTTTATACCCCAAAGGAATAACCAAGATGCAGGACATAAAGAGGAAGAAAAGATGAACTGTAGATTAGAGTAAAGGAGGCAGGGCCCAAGGAACCTGAGGTCTAGAAAAATAACATTTTGCCAGATGTTCATTTTTATCAGGAGGAAATGTGAAATAGAAAAACCTATGTAGATTAATTCCAGGATGAAAATGATCCACAAATGTACTACACCAAGGAAAACACCCTCCTAATTTCAAACAAAGCTATGTTATTTTGGAATGCTCTAATAAGACTGCATTTTATACTTTAACAGAATCACAGAATGAGTTAGGTTGGAAGGGACCACAGCAGGGTCATCTGGTCCAACCTCCCTTCACAAGCAGGGTTATCCTAGAGCACATGGCACAGGATTGCATCCAGATGGTTCTTGATTATCTACAGTGAGGGAGACTCCATAACTTCTCTGGGCTTCTCTGGGCGCTGTTCCAGTGCTCGGTCACCCTCACTGTAAAGAAGTTCTTCCTGACATTCAGGTGGAACTTCTTGGGCATCAGTTTCTGCCTATTGCCTCTTGTCCTAATGCTTGACACCATTGAGAAGAACCTGGCTCCATCGTCTTGGCACCATCGCCTCAGATACTCATAGACATTGATGAGGTCCTCCCTCAGTCATCTATCCTTGAGGCTGAACAGGCCCAGCTCCCTCAGACTTTCCTTGTAAGGGAGATGCTTCAGTCCCTTAATCATCTTTGTTGCTCTCTGTTGGACCTGCCCAGGAACTCCATATCTCTCTTGTGCTGAGGAGCCCCCAACTGGACACATCACTCCAAATATGGATAGAGATAGCGCTCCATCACCGTTCCAGGGATTGAAGTGAGTCTGACTGGATGGTAGTTTCCTATGCTCAACAACATTCACAGGGACTAGAAAGGTGAGCAGAGAATGCTGCAGATGTCAATATGAGCACCGTAGATCCTTTCTTCTGAGATGGTGTTTTCTTGGTTTTTTGGTCATTTCACTACATACATGGCTATGTCATTATTCCTCATTTGCTTACTATGAATGCTGTTACAATGGGATTCTGTATCATGGGTGGAGCTGCTCTTTGCTTCCTTCTGGCTAATACTAACTGATAATATGAGCATTTTTTCTTTGTTTCAGGACAAAGTCACAAGAGTTAATTTAGGCCATAACAGTAAGAGAGGAGTGCTCATTGAATCAGATGCTGATCTCAGCAGGGAGGACGTAAATGAATTCCATGTGGTAATTTAAAAATCTGTTCCTTATTGCTTCTCAGCTGTTAGCTGTTGCCTTCCAACTGGGCCTGTGCTTGACTGTGTGCTAATTGGACCCAACAAGCATTGGTAAGAAGGGTCAAAGAGCCAAAGCCTTGGTTTGGATCTTGGCCTATGATACAGGGAAGTCATGCTCTGCTCAGCACCCGGAAAATGAAATGCTTATATAAAACAGAGGACAAGGTTAACAAAAGAACAAATTGTTTTAACCTGGTCATAAATACATTTTGGCTGGAATTATTTCTGAAATACTTCTCTTGACCATAGCAGTGGGATTCTGGATAATCCATTTTTGGAAAGCATTGCATGATACCCCATCCAGTCAACACCAGAGAATAGGCTCAGCAGTTATGGGCACCCCTTCAAGTTCTTTGTTCTTACCTTCAAGAGAATTGCTAAGAAAACTCTGTAGGAATCCATATCTTAGGTCATAATGTACGGCACAGAAAAAATGATGCTTGACTTTTGGTTCCCAGGTGGAGTTTGCAGAATTGGCATTTACGACAACCATCTGATCTCATTAGATATAGAAGCCATCAAGAGATGATAAATGTGGAATCCCATAGCACCATTTTTGCAGTTGCTTTTTAAGAGCTGAACAGTATGTAATGCCAAGGTGAATAAAAAAGGTTCTGCTTGAAATATTTCTGTCCTCATGTGTTCACTTAAGCAAAGGTGTGCAGTTGGTACACCCTCCCCCCAGACCATGAGTCAGGCAGACCTAGTGTTATCTGGTCAGTAGGTGTAAGGACACAAAGGGTGAATCAGAAGATGGAATTTAGAAGAGGTAATGGGCTTAAGGCTCAGCTGTGTAGCACCCAGTGGCAGGAAGACACTGTGTATATGTACAGATTCCAAAAAAACACTTGGTGCACGATAACTGCTCTGCAGACTCATATGATCCAACATGTTCAGCCAGCTTCTTTCTGCCTGCCAGGTGGGTTTGTCTGTAGTCTCTAATTTCTCTACAACAATCTGGTTTTGTGCATGTGTTTCCTCTAAAAAATATGGCTTCAAGAAAGTTATTTTCTCATTAGAGTTTCAAAAGCCAAAATGCTGATACAAAACAGCTTTCAACATTTTCACACATCACTGTAAAAGTAAGCATCACTGTAAAAGTAAGCATGAGCAGATAAGACTTACTGTGCCACTTTAATTTGTATTTAATAAATACCACTCATAAAAGTTAATGCTCACATTACTATAATAAAATAATTGATTGAATGAGATGGTGAAATAAGAAGGGCCATTAATTATGATCACAGTAAAGTTTTACGTTAGTACTCCTCTTGAATTTATGGAACAAGGGAATAGCTGCACTGTGCACTCTTGGAAATCAGAGAGATGTGCTTGGTTTTGAACTGCATTGCGATCAGAGGATGAACTACACAATTGATTCCTATTGTGTTTCTTGCTGGCTGAAGCAGGACTTTTTAAAGAACAATTGCCACTGATGTGTTGTTTTGGTTTTTTAGAGTAATTTACTTCATTTCAGTGAGCAATAGGTAAAGCTGTTACAATAAATGGATGTCACCAGACATATAAATGGTGCCTTGGCTAATGAGCCCTCTGTGTCTCACAGAACTGAGATATCTTTTATCATCTCAGTTACTGATTTAGACTCAAGTGAAGAGCTGCAATATAAGCTACAGCAACTAGAAGAACAAGTGGATAGACATATTATTTTCAGCTTGTTCTTTGAGGTGAAACTTGGGGTATATAATATATGAAATGAAAATAAAATTGATGATGTTATATATACATGATTATTTATAAAAATATATGTGCATATATAAATATATGTAAAACATCGTCTGGAAACTATAGACTTTTATTAAGTCAGATATCCCCTTATATATATTTTTTAAGACCTGACTGAATCATTAGATCATCTGTTTGGCCTTCAGGATATCAAAGGACTCATCATTTCAATCTGTTCTCCTTTACTGAATCCAAGAAGTAAATTTTGCATATCAGTCCAAAAGATATCCAGTCAATATTGATAGCATGTGAAACTCTTAGCAGTGGTTTTAAAATTTGTGTTGATGTATTCTTATTGATCTTCTCTTCTACATTCCCTCTCTCTGTCACAAGATCAGTAATTTTCTCCTATGGCATCAATTGGTCTTGTAAGAGAGCTGGGGGATCATCTAATAGATGCCAGGGAAAACTTCCTCTAAACCAAACAAATGAAACAATACTAGATGGGAAGGTAATCCTGGGGATCAGAACAACCAAAAAGCACCCTGAAAGGCATTTGCAATGGACTTTCTTGGGATCAGCCACTCAGAGTGGACTCTAGGAAACAAGAAGAAAAGGGGTATGCTGAGGGCTTCCCTGAACCGAAAGATGTGGAAAAAAGATGTGAAATTTCATATAGGGTGACAATTAAGGTATACTGAATCTAGATGACAGCTAATAGGGTGGAGGAGCCCTTAAAAAGCCTGGAAAACCTTTGAGACTAGATGAAAATTTCTGTGGGTGTGTAATACCTTTTAGCCAAAAGGGCTGTCTGGAGGTGACACATAGTCAGAACATTTTGAGTAACATTTTATCTAGTGGAAGTTAATCATGCTCCAAAGGGAAACAGCATAGAGAAACAAAGCTTGTATTCATTGTTTAATGTGAGAGGGAAGGTTGAGTGAGACAACACACAGCCTCTTAACAACACAAGGTAATTCTTCACTGTGTTCCTTAATTATATACCATAAATGTCAGTCACAGTTCAAGTTACCTGTAGTTAACTGTAATCCACCTGCATAAACCCAACATAAATTAGCCAGTTTGAACAGCTTGATGTTAGATATACTTCAGAATAGGGTACATCTTATTGCCAGTGGAGATGGGGGGAAACATCTGTAATCTCATTCCATAAATCTCACTTTCCTATCCTGGAGCACTCTTAACCACACTTCTTAACACAAGATCTGCATCAATGTAAAATTTTGGCCTTGTCTGTCTCTTGAATCTTCTAAATCCTCTTTGCTTGTACAGGGTGAAAAGAACTCCTCTTGAGGCAATGGCAGTTCTCTGCTAGTGAAAATGACAGACTGTTAGAAATGCAATCCATTGTGTGACAAGGGAACAGAACTTTTATCCTCGATTTCCTTATAAATGAATATATTAGAAAATGTGGTTATCAGCGGGCTGTTTATGACCAGAAATATTTTCTTATACCTTAGTGTTCCTTATATCTTTAGATTAGACACTTGTAAAATAGGCCATTATGTGTAATAAAAAGCATTTAATGAAACTTTCATTTGGAGGACATTGAATTCAACAGACTTAACTTTGACACTGACAAATTTCTCACAAGAGATGATTTGCATGGAAACCACTGGGGTCTCATTTTAGTTCCTGTAATACACCAGAGCAGTGATTTTATCATTTCAAAGTCATTTATAAGAGCCTGGAGCTACATGACACAATGGCAATGCTTAGGATTGCAGCAGTACATCATCTGCATAAGTGGCATAACTTTCACTGCTGTGATAATAATTTCCAGAGCCTATATCATACATAAAAACATGTTTCAATCAGGAAAGAAAAAAAAAAAGGTCTAATTGATCAATTATTTCCCAAAATGTCTTATCATTATGTAGCACATGTTTATCTACATTAAAAAAGGACTGAAAGGTATAGTACACTGATTAGGTTATAATTTTCCTACCTTGTAGTAGAACAGATGCTATGCTACATTTTTTCACAGTTATGTACAACAGAGAAGTAAAAAATAAATATAATTACAAATAAATTTATTTTCTTCACTGCAAGAAAATAATCTAATTAATACTCTAAAATGAACACATTATGGGTCTTGGACAGACTCTGGTTTCAAATTTTCATTTGAAAATTGTTAAATGATAGTCAAACAGACACACCTAGCTAGAGTCACAAGTGCACAAACAAAAAGGGCAAAAAGGAAAATCAATGCAAATATACAGCCTCCAAAGAAGAAGGATCAATACCCTCTGATGTTAGTACCATATAGTTAGATTTATTAACCACCTAGACATCTGAGAAAGAATTTATATAAATACTTAGCCCCTCTATTATAAGGATTTATATTTGAAGTTCATCTTTGCAAAAGTCTATTATAGTAGGCAGCCTCTTTACTTAAAAATGCTCCCTCCAGCAGTGACATTTCTTGTATAAATCACTCTCTAACTGCTACAGAAACTGAAATGGGATTTTAAGCTCCTGATGGCAATTCTTCAAAAACATCCAAATTCTTTCGTTAAGGACAATTTAGGTGAAATTTTTTAAAGTTATTTGAGGACCTAAATGTCACAGACTTCATGGGAGCCAGGAGCTTCCTGTTGTAGTCCATGGTCTGCTCTTTCTTCACTGGGACAATGAGAGATCTTCTCAGCAAAACCAGGGGTCTTTTGGTTGGTTGGAGACCACAACAGTGGGCAACAGAAGCAGGACAGGCTGTAACTCACTTCTCCAGGTGGACACACTCTTCCAGCATTTTCCTAGCAAAATGTGCGGCTTCACAGATCCTTATCAGGCCCTTCTGCAGGCAGCAGGTAATCACAGTGCCATCACATGAAGAAACTCAGGGAAGTGGTTTGTTAGGTAGTGTTCTCAGTATCTGGGCAAATACAAAAACACCAGTCTTCAAAAGAAACGAACAATCGCAGAATTGCCTGTGGTCCAAAGAGGAGCTGCGAGGACCAGAGAAGAATCCAGTTCTTGTAATGGTTTCCCCCAAGCTAATTCCTTCACTGGCAGGGCAACTTCATATCACAGGGTTTAACTGTACATCTTTCATTCATGCTGACTGAGATAAATAAATAGGAAGACTGAGATAAACAAACAAGAACCAGCCCACATTCCCAGCCTACGATGAAAACAAGCACAGTCATACAACACGTATGAAGCCAAGCACCAGGCACCGGAGAGTTGGCCTGGGCTGTTTTGAGAAGAGACAGCAGAGGGAAGAAGGATTGTTCCAACTATTTTGATTTCCTATTAATAACTCCACTGTTAAGCTCTCTCTATTACATTTATATACTTTCAAAGGTACATGAATTTTAATGTATTCATTCTTCTTACTATCCGAGTCTCCCAAGTACTCATGCATGTCTCAGTGCTCTTAAATAGTGGCTATAATCAGTACAATTGTGTTTTAACCGTTCTGGTTTCACTACCTTAAGGTAGTAAAAATCATTGAAAGGATTCTTCAGAATTATTATGCTGTCTTGGTGCATGAACATACGTGTGAGCAGGTTTGCTGCTTACAACAGCCTCTGCTTGAAAGAGGCAACACAGAGGAGGGAACGATTTGTTAGCAAGGCTACCAGGGGAATGTGTCCCCCTCCACCCATGTGCGTAATCTGCCTGCTCTAGCCTTCAGTCACTTTTCCTATGCATCACTCTGCAGTATTTACTTGGAATGAAATCCTGCTTTTTGAACCTGTTATGGTCAGTCACTGCCTCTGCAAACTGACTTCAGGGCTTTTTTTTTTTTTTTTTTTTTGGTTTTTCTTCCTCCGTTTTTTTTTTCTAAAAAATTGTGGCTCCTTTTATGNACTTTGGGGCTTTTTTTTTTTTTTTTTTTGAGATTTCAGACCTCTGCTGTTTTTTACTAGAAACTAGTGCCTCATTTGATGTAGCACAAACTTATCATCACAGCTTCTCTGAAGTATTTTTGTAGGAGATATTTCCTGTTTAGTAGTAGCCCAGCAGCTGTTTGGCAACTGTGCAAAGTATGCATGGCATACCAGAGAGTCAGAGTATTTCAAATTGTGTTTTTATCTTGACTAGGACAGAGGAAGAACTGGCACCATAGGAACCCCTGACTCTGTGGGGAAAGAACAGCTGGTTCTCAGACCCACACAAACCTGCAAAGCTTAGCTTGAGACTCTGCATGTTTAAGCATTAACACTGCCTATGTTATTGTTGTGTTATTCAGCAGCTGTAACAACTTTTGGGGATACCTTGCAGTGCTTGCTGAGACAAAGTTGTTTGTGAAGCCAAATGGCATTGCGCCTGAATAAGACCCAAATTTGGACAGATACTTACATTCTTGTAATTCCTTAGTTTTCACCTTGAGTGCCCATGCTATGAGGTTCAGTACTTATATTAAAGATGCTTCATTTTGTCAAGGTGAAGGGTGTTCAGCCTGCTGAATATTTTGCTTAAGAAGGGATTTACTTTTTCTCTCCTTTCCTGCTTCCCTGCAGTTTCCCCCCTGCTGATGGATGATCTTTCCCTAGCTACCCTAGAGAAGGTATTTTTCCCCAAGTGTGAAATTGATTCCAGCTGACAACAGAGTGTGTCAATCACTTCCCACTTTTGTCATCTTCAGACTCCTCTTCCCCTTATTTAAACTGTATTTTCATAATTGAAAATTGCTTTCAGATGACTTAATGAATTCCTCCACTCTATTAAAGGCTGAAAGCAGATGAAATACTGCAGCACTCAGATTAAGTGCATTTTTATAGGGAAGCTTTAGCAGAAGCTTCAGCAACAACAGCAACAAATTTTCTGCATTAGGACATACCCACTAAAGAAGTAAATCAGTGGTAGAAATGGCATTTTCCACTAGCACCACTGCAAGAAAACAAGTCCTAAATTGAATTCTGACCTTTCGGATATACTTGTGAAGCTTCTGAATTGCTGGAGCTGCCATCAATCTCCAAACAACTAATGTGACCCATTAACTCTGGATCAACTGAGATTTGCATTCTTTCCTGTTGATATAGTGCTGCATCTTCCATTGTGATATCTCTTTAGAATGATAAGGATGACCCTGGAAAGCATAAATGCTGATAGCAAAATATACTGTGTAATCTCTATTAGCTATCCACAGTTAATCTTATGATATTAAGTAGAGAGAGACATAAACTGTTTTCTTATGATGACACCCCTGATCACTGGGGCTTAAAATGCAGACTTGCTTAACAAAGTGGTAGTTGATAAATACAGCAGAACTATTAAACCATCCGAAGCTATGCTTTGAGACACCGTAGTGCAAATATATGCTGATATTTATGTGTCATTTATTCATGTAGTTCATGTAAAAGCAGCTTAATTTTTAAGGCTTTTTTGTACAGAAATGTGAACTAGAGTTTCTTTATATTCTAAAAATAAATAGTGGTGCCTCTATTTGGAAATTAGACTTTTTAAAATCTTAATACTGTTTCTTTTGATGATTTGGGGTTTTTTTAAAAAACAGCTGGTCGGTGAGTTGGTATGGTGGGCTTCAACACGTGATTAAAAGCCAGTATCTTCTGGATTAGAATGAGTCAGACTGATTTACCAGGCCCATTTATCTATGTACTCATTCAAATACAAATCTAGAATAACTCCTCTGAGGCAATGAAGTTGCCCCAGTTTTGTCCTGGTATGCATGATGTCAGAAACAGCACTACCGTGTTTGTATGCATAAATCTCTTTGCCCTCTTACTCACCTGGACTTCCATCTCACTTTCACCTTTTTTGGTGGCAGTAGTAATAGTATGGACAGACTATTTGCAGTTCAGTCCCTTTGCACAGTAGACCTCAGCAGTGAAAAAAGCTTCAAAAAGGGAGAGGGGAAAATGAAGACATAATATGTAAGGCCTAACAAGGACATAATTTTACAGAAGTCTTCACTTGAAGTTGTCTTACAATCCCCTGATTCAACAGAATTATATCCTGATTTGTAACCTACACTTTGGTAAATGTAGCTTTAAACACCATGGCCTTCCCAATACTTACCTCTGGTTCAAATTATCTGAGCTGAAATCACAGTCAGGCATAACACACAAGCTCTGCGAAACAGGGAACAGTAGTAGTTATTTATTTCACATTTTTCATGAATAATGATGTGATAAAAATTGTCTAGGTGCTGCAACGCAGATAAACTCAGCATTATATGCAATGGGTTTTGGGAAAAAAAAGTGATTAATTTTTCATATAATGTAATGCATATCTGAGCCAGGGCACCCCTAGCATATGACATGATGTGTGTGAATGATTTGTGGGCCGAACTGAGGCTGATGAGTGATGACACATTGGCTTTGTATTATTGCCTAGTTTATTGCAGAAAAGGTCTAACACGAAAAAACCTTGTCTTTTTCTATTAGCTTTTTCTTAAATATCACAATTGATATGTCTTAGAAGTGTAGCACAAATCTCACAGCTGAGAAAGCTCTAGCAGCTCCCGGCCATCTTTCAGAACATGATTTCTAAGATGTACAGTAGTATAATTTAAGGCTATCCTGCAGTACCCTCCACATCAAAACATATTTTTAAGAGAATGTTAGAGCTGACTGCATTGACAGAATCCTTTTCTTTCCTGCTAGGTCTAGAACTTGTAGCATTAGCAACACTTAAGATAAGGGATGATATCCTGTCGTAGATGTGGCTTACGCAGCTCCTGATGAGTTTGTATTGCAAGTGCTTCTGTTAAGGAAAGCTGAATTTTGATTTCATGTTTGTGAGCAAAGCTGTAGGGTATTCAGGCCTCCTCATCTAAGATATGCCATAATTGTATGAACAAGAACTTTTCCTGCATGTTAAAGCCCTTCCCTGACAAGAGTTTCACAGCTCAAAGGCTAGTCCTGATTATGTCTTTCTCATAAATAGCACTGATGGTTTTCGAAGGCAGACTTCAGAACCTTCTGAGACCCGCATGTAGAATCATATAGGTTGAAAAAGGCCTTTAAGATCATCATGTCCATCTGTCAAACTGGCTCTGCCAAGGCCATCACTAAACCATGTCTCTAAGCACCACATCTATGTCCTTTAAATATCTACATGGATGGCAACTCAACCACTTTCCTGGGCAGCCTGATCCAGTGTTTGACAGTGGAAATAATTGACGTTATTTATGTGAATATTTTTTTCCCTAATATCCAATCTAAACCCCCTCTGGCACAACCTGAAGCCATTTCTGCTTATTCTATCACTTGTTACTTGGAAAAGAGATTGACCCCCATCTGTCTAAAACTTCCTTTCAGGCAGTTGTAGAGAGCAATAAGGTCCCACCTGAGCATCCCTTTCTCCAGACTAAACACCCCAAGCTCCCTCAGCCACTCCTCACAGAACTTGTGCTCCAGACCCTTCCCCAACTCTGTTGCCCTTCTCTGGACACACTCCAGCCCCTCAAAGTCCTTCTTCTGGTGAGGGGACCAGAACTGATTTGAGGTGTGGCCTCAGCAGAGCTGAGTACAGGGGGACAATCACTGCCCTGGTCCTGCTGGCCACACCATTGCTGATACAGGCCAGGATGCCATTGGTCTTCTTGGCCACCTGAGCACTCTGCTGGCTCATATTCAGCTGCTGTCACCAGCACCCCCAGGTCCTTTTCCACCAGGCAGCTTTCCAGACACTCTGCCCAAAACCTATAGTGATACATGGGGTGTTGTGACACAAGTGCAGGACCCAGCACTTGGCCTTGTTGAACTTCTTACAACTGGCCTCAGCCCATCAATCCAGCCTGTCCAGATCCCCCTGCAGAGCCTTCCAGCCTTCCAGAAGATCAACACTCCTGCCCTGCTCAGTGTTGTCTCTGAACTGAATGAGGGTGACCTTCTGAGAAGCTCCTTTTATTGCTCTGATGAATGGATATTTTACCTGTCTGGCACGATGTTAGCAGAGAGCCCCATTCAGCAGCACACCTGATGTGTGCTGTACTGTGAAGTAAACACCTGAGACAGGAATAATTTCTGCTAATTCCAATCCTCCCGATGTGGTGTCCTGAACTACACACCTAAGCTTCATTTACTGAGAACTGACAGATACATTTTGATATTCTAGGGCTTTACTTTTAAGGGCATGATTGAGATGCGATGAGCAGACCATCTCTGCAGAACGTACAGAGTATCATAGAATAATCATAGAATGGTTTGGGTTGGAAGGGACTTAAAAAACCACGTAATTCCAAACCCCTGCCATGGGTAGGGATACCTTCCATTAGATCAGGTTGCTCAAAGCCCCATCTGGCCTTGAACACTTCCACGGATTGGGCATCCACAACTTCTCTTGGCAACCCATTCCAGTACCTCCTCATCCTCACAGTGAAGAATTTCTTCCTCATATCCAATCTAAACCAGCCCTCTTACAGTTTAAAGCCATTCCCTCTTCTCTGATCAATACATTTCCTTGTGAAAAGTCCTCTCCAGCTCTCTTGTAATCCTCTTGTAACAACCTAAATGTATCATAAGGTCTCCTGGAGCCTTCTCTTCTCCAGGGTGAACAGCCCCAACTCTCTCAGCCTTTCCTCATGGGAGGTAATGCTCCCCTTGTTTTTCATTCCCATCCCAGGCACGTATTTGTGTCTTTTTCCTTGCAGTGTTTTTGTACTTAAATGGATTTTTATTTTGTCACTAAATCGGAAATGAATGGCAAGTTCTGGATCTGCTACTGAGATGTTTTGGCTGGGGAGGAAATGAGTTTAGTTGTTAAGACAGGTTCAACTCCCTGTGAAACCAGTGTCTTTAAGTACTTAACTTAGCCAGGATGAATTATCCACTGGAAGGACTTGCCACTCTCCACAGGCTCTTAATCCAACTTATCCTGAGTCATTGCTAACACAAAGAAAGCTACATCAAGGTTAACCAAATCCCCTAGCATTTCACTAGCACATAGCAGTACTAGTCATGCATGCTAGTGTGTGCATGGATCTTGTTCCAAAGCAAGAGAATCATGGGGGTTTTCTTCATTTCACTGTGCTCTTACCAGTTTTTCAGATGCACATTATGTTGGGAAACAGAAAAGCTGAGAGGAAGTGCTAATCAGACATTTTACCACAGGATCTGGTAGATACAGCTCCCGACCTTGCATATGTTGTCACTGCAGAAATAATTTTTCATATCTTGAGTATTTTTTGCCCAAAACTGTGATACTAAAAAGTCATTATCAAGAAGGGAAACCCTCAAGTTGTGGAGCAAGGAAATCACATGGTATGAAACGACATGTTTTTGGGGCTGTGTTGCTAAGATGAAATGGACTGTGCACATTTTGATCTTTTAACTGTAAATTCTTGCTTGAGAAAAGTAGTCTCGTCTGCAAGGCTATTTGGAAAAAATGCCCGCAAGCATTTTTGTAAGTCATGCTCCATGTTGAAGCTTCAACAAAACTCTAAGAAACCAATGCATTTAACAGCATCCCTGAAAAAAAAAAAAAGAAAAAAAAAAAGAAAAAAAATAGAAATATTGAAGACACTTTCCTCTTCAATTCATATATAAATTTCATTATCATTGTAGTTGCGCAATTGATTTCAGGGGTCTTATGTTCTCCTACTCCAAAAGTATTATTTTGAAAATGAAAGCTAATTACAATATTTTCTACATTCTTTGTTTCAAAATGGATAATGCTTAACTGACTTACTAAGTTCTTGGAAGACTTTTTTATTCTACATAAGAGTTAAATAGTGCAAAATAGAGCTTCTCTAGCAGTTTCATTTTATTTAAAGACTTCCTTCTGGCACCAGAAAGAGAAATTTATATAGGCATGGATGGTCACTTGCTACAGACATGAATATGAAGCTAGAAATGGCAAGAAAGATTATGATGAGAAAAAGCCTTTGAAATAAATGAATGTGGAAAACTGGGGCAGTCACAAGTCATGGATTTTCTTTTGTATTGATGTGCATTGCTTTGTATATTATAAAATATTATGTGCACCTCTGGAGAAGAACAATTGTAATATGAGTCACAATGGATGTAGCTTAATTAGAGAAATACAGATTGGATTTTTTTCCTAGTCAGAAGCTTAAGGGAGCTTGGGAGGGTATAAGGAAATATTTATTAATATCATTAAAGCTTTACATAATCACTTCTAGATGACTAAAAGCCTCTAGGTGGAATGAAATTTGGGGTCTTCCTACCACATAGGAAATGATATTGTGATTAACATTAACACTTATTACCCATATTTTATCCTGAGCACATGTCTAGTTCAGGCACCTTGAATATGAAGATAAATCAGACCCATACAAGGGAAGTTTCTTCCTAACCCCAAAGTAATTACTGGTAGCTTTAATTTTAAAATCATATCACTTTACACATTTATCTCACAATTACCAGAGAAACCTTGTGGATTTACATGACTTATTAAATTTCATTAGATCTTTTTAACTAATCTCTTCTTGGCTATTTCTTTATTTCCCTTACATTCTATATTGCATGTACTCCTTCTTGGATGCTGAAAAAAAAATGGGAGACATTTTCAAAGTGTTCAACAACTTTCAAGCTACATAGCTTTCAGACAGCTTTCATCTACTGCCAGGATATCAATGGTGATGTCTATTAATGGCATATTTATGTTGAAACATATACACACACCAATACTATAGATAAAAGTACATGTACGTAGCATCATTTTTTAAAGAAAACTAAATTGGAAGTGCAAGATTCATGATTGAAAATTTTGTATTTACTCCAATTTCTTGCCTTATATGTGGAACATAAAGGCACTGAGCTGATAAAATTATTTGAATCATCGTCTTTTCCTAAATGAAGAAATAATGGTAAAACAATGGAAAATAATTATCCATGATGCAATAAAATCTCACTAACTTTTAATCTGCATCCTTTCTTCCAATAAATGTATTCCACTTTTTAAATCAGCAGAATAAAAAGGGACATATCTTAACTGCTATCTAATTTTAAGGCTATGCTTAGATGAAGATAACATTGTTTTAGTATCCTTGTATGCATCATCAGCAAGCTCCCAATAAAGGCCTCTAGGCATTTGGAGACAGATTCTCTTCTCATTTACATCGCAGCAAACACCATTCATGAAAATTAATTGAAAGGAGAATTTAGCCCATTGAGCGTAAAACCAGTTTATGAAAGGCTGTTAAACCTGACAATATGAATTTACTTCAGGATGAAATTCATTAGATGTTATTTCAACCTGATATGGACTATATATAAATTAGGTTTTATCTCTTTGTGTTTTATTGCTTATTTTAGAAAATTTCTCTTTAATATGAATAGCTACTCTAAAAGTTAAGGTCATATCTGTATTCTGTTGCACTCTGGAAAAGGATACTCTGCAAAGTTTAAGAAAAAGCAAGAAGTGACATAAATGCTCATTCATTCTCTGAGAATATGGTATTAAATGCAAAATTATTCCAATCTATTCAGCATAAAATCTTGTATTAAATCACTTTATCTTTGAATATGCTTGTTTGCAGGTTGGATGCATTGTATCTAGCTTTAGACCAGAACTGTAACTTCTATGTAGCTAAGCTTTAGACTCGCTTCCTTTAACAGAGAGAGGGACAGGTATTCCTATGGCTGATCTTGCCATAAATGTGTTGGGATTTTTAGCAGGGGCTGTATTGCCTTGTAGAACTGCCTGTTTCTCTCTACTCTTTGCCTAGACAGCTGATTTAGACCTAACTAAACTCAAGTGAGATTAATCCAACTGCTAATATTTTTTTCCCTGAACTTGCATTCTGCAGCAGTTGGAGATTACATCAGAAACACAAAATTCATATGAAAGAAAAAGCAAAATGAACTCTACTTTAAGTGACATGCATGTGATTACAAAGATCAGACACCAGAAATCAAATAAAAAGGTCTTTTAAAAGAGTCTCAAGATGTCTAAGTTAGTGTTACAGTTAATTTGGTTTTGCTCTCTGGAGCTTGATTTTCAAAAGAGGATTTTCAATAGGATTAAAATGTGGGATGTACAGGATAACAACTTCCAAACAAAATATTTCGAATAGCTAGATGTTGGCGGATTCACCCAAACCTTCTCGTTTGTTTTGCTGGAATACTACAAAAAAGAATAATGAGAAAGTGATGTCATGTTGGATAATTAACCCTGGCATCAGGAGCTTCAGGAAGACTATGAATCCTCTGTCTATTAATTTTATCACAATCTGAAATCATTGACTTAACCCAAAGCTTTTTTGTTTGTATGCTTGTTTGTTTTCCCTATATTCAATTAATTTGCCACTGATAACAGGCAGAATACAAGAACTGATAGAAAAGAGTATGAAAGGGGATTTATATGTCTATAATTCATGCCACTGAAAGCCCACTAGAGGCTCAAGAGCTTCTTTTAAGAACAGATGCAATTGTATGTGTAGAAGTGTAATTGACCACACATTTACCCTTGTTTAATAAAATTTGGATGTGCACAGAATAGCACATTTGACTGAATGTACGTGGTGGAGTAATTACACTGAAGAGAGTAATTGTAAGTCAGAATTGGAAAGTAATGAATACAGAACATTTAATTATAATGTAAGCAAACACATAAAAGCCTGCCAAGAATATGAAGGTGAACATTGGGATTCAGCAGGACAATAAAATTGATAATAGAAAGTGTAGAGAATGCACAACTTTTTGACAGTGCAAGAGAAAGACTGTTAGCAACAAAAACTCTTGGGATCAAAACTGTGCATCAGATGAACCTATGGATAAATTATGTATTCCTCACTTATTCACAGCCTTGCTAATTAAAAACCTGGTCTCTGACATTACTGGAAAATGGAAACATTTTCTGTTTGCTACTTAGTCAAGTGATATTGTTTTCAAGATAGTGCTGCTCTGTCGTGTTTGTATTTTGCTTGGTCGATATGCACTGAGTCTTAATTCCATGAATTCTGCAACTGAGTCACTCCTTCTTAATGCTTAACACTATGGACAACTTTTGTTCCCTCTTATGCAACAGCAGACAAGAAGTCTAGATGTCTGTGAGCATGAATGACAGGAACTTTTTATTGCCTTAAGTTATGCTCTTCTATCCCTAACAGTTTTCATTTATGAATCTGAATTTTAGCCTTTTCCCATTTTAAGGCCAAGTAAAAAAAGTTAAAGAAATGAAGGAGGAATGGTAAAGCTACAGCTGCAGGTGATGGGTCTGCTGGGAAATAAGAATAACCTACCCAGAAAGAAAAAAATGAGAAAGACTGGTAAGACACATGGAAAGAAAATTTCTGTGGATTAAGTACTAAATGAGATCAGGGTTCAGCCACAGCCTTACTTTTGGGATAATCTTTAATTTGTCTCTCTCTTTTGCCCTACTAAACCAAGATAAATCTGTCTGCAATTATCTATTTAATACTTCCCAAAAACTTGATTTTTTCTTTGCTGTTCATACCAAAATTCTGCTTATGCCTTCGTTTTAAACCTAAGGTTTACTGCTATTAGGTCCAAAATATTACTGTTAAATTAATTTTTATTATTATTGCTTTGTTGGTAGTATAAATGGTTGGGGAAAAAAATAGAAGAAGAAAGCTATTCATCACAATGTCAGTTTCCCAAAAGGCTCCATGATCTCCTTTAGTTTTCAGAGATCTTGGACCATGAAAATCCTTTGAATGACAGCAGATAGGCCTGGACAGGGTCACATCCAGGAAAAGTATGGGAATTGTGTGGTTAAAGGAAAATGGATTTCAGTTGCAAAGTAGCACCTAATCAATCTTCTCAATTCTTAGATAGCCATTAAATCACTGAAGTCCTTAATATTTCCTGAATAACCCAAACTCAAAAGAACTTAAAGAGACACTTCTCACAGAGTTAGATCTTTCCCAATGACAATTTTGTCCTGAAATATGTTTCACACAAAATATAAGGCCAAATCACATATTCTCCTCTTTAAGACATGGGATTTACAACTCATCAGACCTGAGCCCTGGTTCCCAGTTCCACCACTATCAAATTGTGAACCTTCATCACCTCATGTCTATGATCCTCTTTTGCATTTTTATTAGTTTATCTTCTCTATATACTACATAAAGGCTGTTTGTAACAGTGACCTACTCAAAATGCCTTATGTATGCAGACAATGTTCTCTAATGGGCACCTCTGTGTCACATAATGAAGTAATGAAAAGTGTTCCTCAGCCATCTTGTTTCTGGGAGCTCTTGAGCACTCATTTTTGGTCCAAATTTCCCTGTGAATCTTGGTTTAAGTGGGATAGAGTAATTAATTACCTAGTCACACATAAATGTTCTATATCCAAACAATGACATCTGGGTGCATTTTTCAGAGCTGGCCTCTATCAACGACATTGTAAACAATATTCTGCAAGTTAAACCAATTGTCTTCAGATTAATCCTGTTTGGGTTATGTTTCATTGTGAAGTCTTTTCTTCCAGAAATAAAAAGGTATTTCTCCTGTTGCAAATACCAGGCTGGAGAAAACAGGCTCTTTGAATCAAGTCAATGGTGAAATGTCTAATTTTTTCCTAAGGATAAAAACCATCAAATATGTTGCTTTCTTCTAGTAACTAATTTAATTATTATTGCAAAATGTTTAGTCAGATTTATGAAATTGTATACTTTGCAAGGAGGTTTAATAGTTTAAGAGTTACTTTCTGCAGGTTATTGTAAATACACAGTCAATAACATTCATGCCCATATAAACAATATTGATTTCAGCCTCTCACTGTGGTAAACTATTCTAAATCCTCCTTTTTTTTTTCTTCAATACAGTAACATAATAACTCTTAAGACTTCCATAAAAGCAAATAGAAGCCAAACATAACTCTACTTAAAAAATTAATGCCTTTATACATACTTAGCAGCTTGGAGCATAATGTTTGGATATTGTGAGAAGAATAAGCACTGGGAAAGGAACTATGTAATTTAGAGCACAATTATGGAATGAGGACCACATATTCTTGTAAACCTACCTATTCTGATCCTGGATTGCCTCTGTGATTCCTTCACAGCCAGAGAAGTACTAGAGGGTAAAACACACAAAACACAATTAATTTCCAGTTATCTCTTTGTAGGATTATCTAGATTGCAGGCAGTTACTTACAGATGTTATGGTGCAGACACATCACAACTGGATAATTACTGGTGTTACTGTCTCAAAGCCAATAGTTAACCATGGCTAAGTCTGTGGATAGTTTGGAGGGATTGGCAAAGCCGACCTGTTGCAAGTTTAGCACAGGCCAGAGATCAGATGAAAACCTGCTGTGTTTTTCTGATCACAAAGTGGGAGTGGCAGAAACCTGGATATCCATGCTACCTTTGCAAGACTTCAGGGATTTTTTTTCTTCTGCCCTGTGGTAGTCACATATTCCTGTGAAGTAACGCTATTTCATCTAACTCCACATCTGATGGAATGGCTTGAACAACAGCTAAGGGTCAGAGCCTGACATGTCAGAACTGACGTACAGGACCATCACAGACAAAATTGCTCCGAATATGCGTGGGCAGTGGGACAGGTAGGAGAAATTCTTGAAAAATTACAATCCAAGTGTAGGCAAGTTAGTTTATTAAGAAACTCAGTGTATAGCAGTCTCTTGTATAGCTCAGAAGGCAAAGATGAGGGCTGTGTTTTCCAAGGGTTAACAATCCGTGTCTGCATAACATTCCTTTGACAACCAATAACTTTGAGATTTAGAATTAGAGATAGGAAAATGAGTATCTCCTCCTGAAGTGCCATCGTAAGTCCAGATCATAACAACTCAAAATATTTGGTATTGATTTTGTAGTCACTTGTAAGTGGTATTGAACATAAAGAAGAGTTTACTTGCCAACATGTTCTGGGTTTGTTGCTTTTCTTGGCTACTGTGTAGCCCAGGAGACTGGACTGCAGATTGATTTCTGCTGAGGTCCATAATTTATACAAGCTTTTTCAATAGGTATTGGACACCTGTCTGTGGTTAATAGTAGAGTTAAATCTTATAAGAAAAGGAACTGGGTTGCCAATTTAGGTCTGAATCCGATATTTCCAGCAGAGAACAGAGTGAGCTTTGTTTCGTGAAAGTGCAGGCCTTGCAAAAGTAGCTGGAGTTAGAATTTTTAAAGGTCAGTGTTTGAGTAAGACTTTAAAGAAGAAATAATGAAGGGTTGACTCTATTGCATTTAGAATCTAGGTTAAAAATACCCATATCCAAGCAAAAAATAAACCTGGAATAAGGGCTTTTTTCTTAGGATTTGGGAACAAAGATTGAAGATGAGTGTATTTGCATAGGTGAAACTAATTTCACAGGCCTTGACATTATCTGATAAATCAGAAATCTAATATGCTGAAGTCCAACAGGTTCTGAAACAGTGTAATGCTAGGAGCATTGCTTCACTGAAGTTTTAAGCTACAGCTATATGGTGAATGGGGAAATTGGCATGGCAGTAAAGCTTTATCCACGAAAGGCAAACATTCCTTTGTTTGAAAGTCGTATTTTGAATTGCCACAGGGACCCTGCCCAAATGTTGAGCTAATTGCAGTGTCCTTAATCTTAAAAGTCCAGCTCAGTGAGACTTATACCTGAGCAGAATTGGCTGCAATAGTCTTTACGTATTTTTTGAAGAAATCCTCTGAAATCAGGGTGGTTCCTCTCAGT
Source organism: Aleadryas rufinucha (assembly GCA_013397815.1). Taxonomy (NCBI): domain Eukaryota; kingdom Metazoa; phylum Chordata; class Aves; order Passeriformes; genus Aleadryas; species Aleadryas rufinucha. The sequence continues at coordinate 136,340 of VZTH01008372.1, read as the reverse complement.
CTGAAACCTGGATCATGCTCAGTGTATTGTCAAAGACTATGTATATCAGGCCATGCAAAACTATCAGCACATTGTTTACACTGCAGTGGCTGCTAGTTCTATTTTTTAAGCCACAGCAGGAATTTCTTTTACTTCCAGGGATACTTTAATTCCCCCATCCATTTTCTATATCTCCAAGCTGAAGTATGCTGCAAATAAAAAACACAAAGCATACCAGCACCACTAATCACAGTGGAGACAAGGAGAAAACAAGAAACTGATATGTTCAGAAAGTAAAAGGAATCTGACATTGTCATGTACTGGTTGTTATAAAAATTCTAACATTTATCACATCTCACACCACTGTATTTCAGCTGGATTCAAAGAAAAGCCTCTTGTGCAGGAACTGAAGGTGGCATGTCTCAAGCTCATTTCCACTGAATAACTGAAATGTTGATGTACTCTGCTGCAAAGTGTATATCCTGAATTTATATTCAGATCTCTGACAGAAGACATTTTGTATATCCAGTCACATGCCATGGTAAGGCTTCATATATTCAAAGATCACTCATGTGGCATCCTTACAGAAAATTCAGTTCTGCAAGGGGCTAAAGACTAAAAATAAAGACATGCAAAGATAACTTAAAAAATCACTTGCTAATTTTCAAATTCCTGACTGTGTATTTCTGAACACCATCTGGTGGGATAATTGAATTTTTTAATATATTTTATATATTTATATTTTATATTTATAAGTATTTTTAATTATTTTATATTTATATATTGAATATTTTCCCATTTACACTGTAAAGGCAGCTGTACTGGCTCATATCAAGAGTTCATCAACAGTGCCCATAAAGGATAACTATGTCCATAAATCAGTGTGTAAAGGAGTGATGGTGGAATGGGCCATGGGATTGCCATGGGATTGTCTTACTTCTCTCTTACACACATGTACATTGAGTTTGCTAGGCTACAGTCCATTCTAATGCTTCTCCAAAATCTCTTGATGTTCTCACTGTGCTTTGCCCCAACATTTCATACAAAGCTCTGTTTAACCTCTGGCGCTTCTCAGCCCGCCCTTCTTGACCTTACTCAAGCCAGACATCCATTGCACCAGGAAAACAAAGGCAGGCCATGTGGTAGATTTCTGTTCATATGTCTTGACAAATTGCCAGGCAGAACATTACCAGGGAGCTTTTACCAGCATCTTGGATGCCTTTGGAAACAAGGAGATGGTGTCAGGTTGTCTAACTCTTTGTCTTCACAAACTGTGGGAGGGTTTTTTACACCTTTGAGCTTATGATCTTCATCATCATCATCATTCACTGATCCTCAATTTTTTTTTTTTTTCTGCCCAGATGCTTTTAAGTAGACCCTTTCTTTTTGTTTTGTTAGGCAGGAGCTGATGTCATTCCAGAAGAAATTAACCAGATGGAGCCATGACCCTAAATCAGTTCATAAAGATCTGCAAGAAAACAGTGTGTAGCTGATTGCTTCTCTAATACTATTACATCTTCCAACTATTTTCAGCTCAGGAGAGTTTCTGAACTTTCTGTTATCCTGCATACTTTAGAATCTTTTGAGAATTTCAGTGCCATGTGCTTGTCTAGTTGGATCTTCAACCAATGTCAATTTTGGCTGCACACAGCATTCTTTTACAGAAAGACCCATGATGATAGTACATATTCTGTGTAAAACCACTGCTTTTGTTGTTTATGTGAAAATGACTTCTAGTCTCATTATTTGGCAATCAATAGTTCTTGTCTTAAAAAGAATGACAAATAATTGATTCCTACCTATGCCTTCCATGCCACTCATAATTTTATAGAAGCTTATAAGTGTATAAGCTCTGAAATATTTTGCTCTGAGGACAAAGAAATCTTCACTTACTCAGCTGCTTCCTGTAGAAAAGCCTTCAATATCTTTTAACCCTTGTTATCTTTTTCTCAGCTCTTTCCTATTCCTTTTTAAGAATAAGGAGAAAAGCACAACACACAATGTTCCAAGGGCTTGCAAAACAGAATCGAGCTGTCTGTACCAAGAACTAGCATCTTGTTCTGCCTTTACAACCTGAAGTGGAAGAGAGAGATCATCTCACATGGAAACTACTTTTTGTCTCAATTTTGTTGCTTTTTTCCTACCTTTTATTTTACACCATGGCCAAAGCTGCCATAGAAGCAGTGACAGACCTCAAAAAATGGGGAGGACAAGCCCTGAGGTTTAAGTGGAAGTCAAGCTGAAAACCCATATGTAGAAATTGCAACAGTTATGACCTCAAAACCTTGAGAAATACAATATTACAGGACACCCCCCCCC
>VZTH01008372.1:84309-134017 GCA_013397815.1 Aleadryas rufinucha | reverse complement strand
CCCCCCCCCCCCCCCCGAAAATTCTCTGGGTTTTACATGTGGAAATTAAATGGATGCAACTGCTATCATCAAAATGAAGTGCAAGTGGACAAAATATGTGTGAAGACAAAAGGAAAAACCTCACCGGGGGTGAGTTGTGAGTTTACAGTTTGATGTTAAAATTCCTTGAGCATTCTTCGTAAGGTAAAGAGCAATAAAATCTCAAAGGCACCTATGGTCCATTAGCAGTAAGCTAAAAATAGTCCAAGGAACTAGGCATATAAACTGACATGTTTTGCAAGTAAAGAAGTAATGAAAGCTACTTAGAAGTTAACTTTCTGGTCAGAAAATATTTTCAGCCATTTGAATGAATAAGTAATTGTTTCTCAATTACTGCATCCTGCATTAGGAGTCATCTGTTCTCTTCACATTCCCATTTATGCAGCTTCCACAGTATGTACAAGTTGGAGGGAGAGATTTTCTGCAGAACTCAAAACATCATTCGGTTTTGACCCTTGTGGGTATGTCAGACACTCTGAATGTATACTGGAAGCCTTTAACCTAAGAAAACTTATCCTCTTTTACTGATGATACAAACACATGGTATGGGGCATGACAACCCTCTCATGCAAGAATTAACAGATTTAACAATATGGATATAATCCCCTTAACTACTGTAATTATTCATATGTGCAAACTAATGTATGAGTAAACACATGTGCAGAGTGAAGACAGCTGTCATTTATTTTTTTAATTTCAAAGTCATAGCCCAAATACTGGGAACAGAGATTTCAGAAGCTCAATTTTCACATCATGAATTGTTCTATATTTTCATAGTCTGGAAAGGAATAAAGCAAATATTTTAGTTTGGGGGGGAGCTGAAATCCATCTGTGATTGGGAAATAAAATTACTCTGCTTTACCATCAGAGTAACATCCCCAGAGTCTGCTGTTGGAACTGACAGCAGAATTGAGCTGATGGTACTTGAAGTACACAGAATGACAAACACCACTTGCTTAATAATTCTACAGCCCATTTACTTATGAGTAATGCTGAAACAAAGCCTAATTCTCACTTTCCCACCTCTCCAGCAAGTATGCACTTCTTTAAAGATAGAAGATCTTTAGAGATTAATCTCTCTTGCCAGGTTTTTATCATGCCAGATTTCCTGCCACAATCTCTATCCCACATCCTGCCTCACAAAAATGAAACAGAGAAGATGCAGAAACAAATGTGATGTTTGGGTCCCACGTGAAACAGGGCTAAGAATCACTAGGATACAGAATTTCCACTACCAGGGGTTATGTTAAGCTCTCGAATGGGATATGTAACTTTTCACAACAGGTTTTGAATGCGCCTGATGGAAGTGATGAACTATTCACTCAACTCCAGCAGTGATGTATCCCAGTGTACACTCGAAACATTACCATGGAGTTAGTTGTGTAAAAGCCATGAAGCTAAGTGAAACCTCAGACTTGCGGAATGCAAATTGCTCACCTCTGATGAGCACTGTATTCACTTGATTGATTTTAAATGGCTGTATAAGTGTTCTCATACATGTTGAACCTGAATAAAAAAATTAAATAACTCCCAGTAGAATTTTTCTTGTATTACATTCCAAAATTGAGCTTAACTTGAACAACAGAGTTTAAATACCTTGGGATGTAGTTCATCACAGCATTATTTTAATTTTATTTCAGAACCATAAAAATGTGGGTGATACAGTAATTTTAAAAAGTGTCTCATCTACGATATAAGCCAAATTCATTATTCCCAGTATTATTCCAATTATTTCCACCAGATATAAAACCAGTATGGTGTTTTCAAGCCACTCAAGTACATGTAATATTTGATTTTAGATTTCTGACAAAAATGCATAACCAAGCCACCATTTTGAATCTCTTGCCGGAATAGATATTTTTCAACACACCTTTTCTAAAAACCTTGGAAAGAGGAATGCCTTGATCTTTCTCCACTCTTCATCATTCCTTTTATTTGCTTTATCTCAGTGTCTGGATTTGAACATTAAAGTCTTAAATAGAAGATTACTGCCACTTTCTCCCTATTTCTAATCTGATGTGTCTATGTGTGATTGAGCTCACTAAGCCTACTGAACCTTTGGTCTTTCTACTGTTACTGAACTTGGTCAAAATACGTCTTGGTAGACTGCATCTCTGGAAAGTAGCTCATCTCCACTTGACCTAAAGCTTATTCCAATTCAAGCAGAACTTGTTACTCTGTTGCTCATTTAAACAACAAATCGATTTTTTGGTAATTTCATTTAACTTTCATGCTTCAATTCTTATTTTCTAGGACACAAATGATACTGAGCTCTATAAATCAAAAGTCAATATGATAAAGATCAGAAGTTACCAAAAAAAATCTGTGATTTGATGCCCGTGAAATTAGAAGCTTGGAAAGAACGAGTTAAATCAAAGGCATTTCCTGTACACAGAAACACTGGAGTGTCTGGGTTTCCCTCACTCACTTCCACTCACTTCCCTCATTGATATGTTAATACCTTAATTCAAACCCAGCAGAGCTGATGACAGACTCACCCCATATGGTACTTTCTCCAGCTTTTAACATATAAATCACTTTGTTTTGCTCCCTAAAATCATCCAAACATTTTCACTATATTGTATCATCCAATACTAGGGGAAAGGGGAAAACAAAACAAAATAAACAAAGCAAAACAAAACGAAGAACAAAACAGGAGAGAGGTTACAAGTGAGTTAGAATATTTTAAACCAGATTGCAATTACCGTCTCAGATTTTCTAACTTTGCTAATCTGAGCAAAAAAAGGTCATAAGGCTCTCAGCCTTGCCTCTGAGCCTACCTTTCTCAAATCTGATGGTATACCCACAACTTCCTGCCGTGATCCTACATGAAAAGCAGAATAGGGAGGTCAGTGTGTAAGTGAATGTAATTTTAAAAGCTTGCAGGGGACAACATTCATTGAATTTCTAGTCAAAAGCTCATCATTTAACAAGCATTAAACTCAAAGTAAGAATTGCCAGCTGTAGGAAGAACTTAACCCAGTGGTATTCTCTCTCTTGAACAATTAAAGTTTTCCCTCTTCAGTCACCTCACAAGAAGCTGGCACTGCCTGATTCTGATGCAGGAATTGGATTTCCTCCATTATTTAGCTAACTTTCTGAGATGGCTTTAAGAATACAGTCCAATGTACCTCATTATTTCCTTGAGCTACCAACTGAAATATCGATAAGTAAATTACAGTCTCTGCTACTAATCACAGAACAACATTGATCATTTAGAAAGTATCTAAATTAGTTGAGACACTATATAAGAGTCTCTGTATATATTGAACATATTGTTTGAAGTAGGGAGACTTGTTTGCTGTTAATTTTTAGGTGAATAAAAAGTAAAAAAAAAACCCAAAACAAACAGTGTTGTTGAACCTCAGAGCATTGTTAGATTGACTTAGGAGGTTTTGAGATCATTACTTAATAAAAGACTTTGCATGTTACATGCAGCCTTTAATTTAGGAATTTTTAATGGCAACAGATGAGCCATTTTGCCCCTACTGTTTTAGTGGCATCCCAGGACCATCCCCACTTTGATAAAGAAGAAGCAAATAATCCCTCTCCCTTCAGCTGGGAGAGAAGAATAAACGTTTCAAGAATTTAGGACTGGAAAGAACCTAAAATTTTTTACAATAAGAGGTTTCTGAATGTGACTTTATTCAACAGTGCAATAGGACTACAACAATTTATGTCACTTCACGTGTTGTGAGAAGTGTCACCTGCCCTACAGCTGCTACCTAAGAGCAGGACAGGACTGACCCAAATGCTGTTTGCTCTGTCGAGAGGTCTTGGACATTCCACAAGGTCACAAATGGCACTGGCTGTTTTTCTGTTAGGAAATGAACAACCTCAGTACAGAATAATTCAAGTGCCTAAAGTTAGTTGCTCAGCACACTTTAGATATCTTGGGGTGGCTGGCCTGATCCCAAGAGTGCTCCTGTATTGCATATAGCAGTTCTGTGGTATGGAGGAATTGGGAGAAGTTAAGCTGGAAACACAGGATGCAGTGTGGGACAACACGTTTTCATTTTTGTCTTTGTTTCTCACTACCCTAGTCTATTAACTTTGCGAGATATTTAATTACTTTTCCTTAAGTCTAGTCTGCTTTGCCTTTGATGGTAATTGGCAAGAGATGTTCCTGTCTTTATCTCAGCCGATGAGCTTTTTCATCTTATTTCCTGCTTCTGCTCTATTGTGGAGGAGGAGTGAAAAACTGTCTGAGAGGAGGTATGGGAGCCAGCCAAGGTCAGCCCACCAGAGAGGAGGCTGCCTGCCTTGATAGTGAGACCACTTTCCAGCTGTCAGGAGTGTGACAGGGCTCTGCAGAGCTGGTTTGTGTTGTTGATCTGGGCTACAGAGCCTTGGGGCTGCTGAAATGGCAATTCTGTTGCGGGAGCAACAGGGCCTGATATGTCTGTTCTGGTGCACTGGTCTGACACAGCAATAGAGGAATTTGCTTATGAAGTACACAGTAAAGCTGGAAGAGATGCTCCACCTGTGCAGAGCTCTCCAAGTTGGAACAGTGTTGGAGTTGCCCAGCCCTCGGATGGGCTGGCATCTTCAGGTGCCCATCAAGTGGCAGCAATCCAGTGGCTGCATTTCCCCGCCTTGGACAGCCCAGAAGGCGGATCGGAGGATGGCACTGACATGTAAGGCTCAGCCCATGATACCGCCCCACTCTCCGCCCCTAGTTCTGGAATGTTCCCAGTTTTTCGATTCACCATTGGTCTGTACCCTTGGTTCCCTCCTCCCAGTTACCCCCATTTGCCATCGTACCCTTCAATACACCCATGTCCTGATGTCTCATTGGTCGTACCCCTATTCTCCGCCTCTGACCCTAGTCTTCAAGGGACCCTGTCACCTTCAGATTTTCAGCACTTGTCCCTGGACCCTCTGGAGATAATAGACTCTTGGAAACTACACAAGTGCTCTCTCTCTCCTCCTTCATCTCGGCCTACGCACCGCTCCACCTCTCACTTGGGGATCGCTCCCTTGTCACAGAGCCAGCTACACAGAACTGCATCCAGGGATTTCTGTAGGCAGGACGCTGTGCCTCTGTAGGAGACCCCAAGCAGCGTCAGAACAGTAACCCCAGCCCTAAAGTCTTTTCATATTCTTTTATCTGACTCCAGACATGTTTTCACTGAAGAACACCTAAAGCAAATGATCTCCGTTGCTTGTAACGGCTGGGTTATCTGGTAATCTATCTCAATCACATGGATGATGGTCTACAGTCTCAGGAATATTTAAGCCTCTTTGAAAGCGTTTTCTTGTGTCTTTACGAGCAGAAATGCACACACTATTAGTGAAATTACTGTCTGGCTTGTCTGTCTCCCTTTATGATCCCACCACATCAGGATTTGTAGGTGCTGAAAGTGCTTAACCAGTATCGGGCTTCTTTTTCCCCAATTGCCTATTTACTTGTGGAATTTAAAATTTATTTTATCACTGTTATGGCTCTATTAATTGCTGAAACAAAACTTAAAGACAAATTTCATTGCCACTGCTGGTGGACTGGCATCGTAATCAAATAGTATTTGATTTTTTAAATGCTTATTAAACAATAATTGGGCTTTTTAAAGCATGTCTTACCTGTGGCAACCATCTCCTTGTTATATGTGCACAATGGAAGAAACCCCAGGGCAGGGAGAGAGTATGAAGTCAGCCCTTTCTGCAATGCTGCAGTGAGTATGGAAAGTCACTACTGAACTTATAAAGAATGAATAGGTATTTTGTTTTTCAAGGCAGGAAAGGTATTGTTGTGCTCACAGGTCATGTGTGCAAACTGATCCTACTACATACTCTGAGACAGATGTTTTCAGTGACCTTGGGTAAATTTCTTAAGTATGTGTTTCTAATCATGTAGACGCTTCATGACGCACATAGGCACTAAATTTAACCTCAAAAATAACATTTCATCTTTATCTGCCTCCTTAGGCTTCTAAATGGCTTTCAAAATCTGATCTTAATGTTTTGTGCCACTATTCACCATCTGGTAAATGATGATAAACACTTTTCTCCCAACTTTTTGGGTTGATAAGGCTATTATCAAGTAAAATCTCCTGTTTCATATTCAAGGTTTATCTGAGACAAGTGGATAAATTCTGCATGATGCAAGCTGATGCTCATCTTCTCCCTTTACCTGCCTTCACCTTAAACTACATCAGTCTTTTTTTAGAAACCTGTCTTTTACTGTGTCTTTGTTCAGTGACAGTCCAGCAGTCTGAATTGGGGCTTCAGGAAACTACAAATTAATCATAGAATTACAGTGATAGAATTAATTCATGTGTATCCTGTGTGCAGGGATGGGAAATTCTGTAATTTCTTAGTGTCAGGTAATAATAAGAATAGTAATAGCAATGAAACAGATTTCATCAGAGTAAGTGGCATTGGTGGATTCCTGAATTTGCAATGCTTGAACAGGGTCTTTCAGCAGATCCAGTGCACCAGAGCACAGGATTTTCAATTGCTTAAGGAGGCATAGAAGGAATTCTTCCTTCTTTTGAAAATGTTTGATATAGAATTCTCTCACACAGATATAACTGGAGTGTCATTGTCACGGAATCATAGAACCATGGAATGGTTTTGGTTGGAAGGAACCTTAAAAGATCATCTAGTTCCAACCCTTATGCCATGGGCAAGGACACCCTTCACTAGACTGGGTTGCTCAAAGCTTCAGTGAACTTGGGAATTGAAAGAAAAAAACTTACATATCCTTAGCTGAAATAGTACAAAGAGCAGTATGGCATACACCTAACACAGTACTGTGCTACAATAGAGGTCATTAAGTTCAATATACATTTGCATCCAGGTTAGGATTCTCATACAGAAGTTGCTGGAAATGACAGCTAACAACTCTGTTTTAAAGTAAATTATGCCTATTTGTGCGGGTCAGAACAACATCTGACAAGGCATTGACAACTTTTGTGCAGAGCAACAAAGAACCAGGCTGATGGTATCAAAATACTTCATCAGGCTGATCTCTAGTGTGACTGAATTGTGAGCAGAGTGTGACTGGAAAGAATCAAAGAACATGTCTGCACTTTGCAATATGGATAGATGAGAAGATCCCCAAGGAACTGCCCCAGACACCAGCTCCTAGCAAACGCGTTTCGGCTGCACATTGCCTCATTAGCGAAATTAAGAAGCAGACCTAATTGTATTAAGCCCAGTCCCTGGCTAATGTTTCTAGAAACTGAGATTTGTGTGGTACAATGCACATCTCTTTCTGCAGTGTCACATCAAATAGCATGGAGATATCAAAAGATGGTGTTTTACACCGTTTGTAAGGAATGGAGCAAGATGCTACGTAAGCTGTGAATTCAGCAGGAAATTTCTATCCTGTGTACAGTATTGAGGGTTGTCTGGGGTTTAATTTCATCCTATTTGGAATAAATGCAAACATTTCTAAGGATTCCTAAAAAAAGTCTGCTTTAGCAAGAACTGACAGCTTAATCTTTAGGTTGCTGACTTGAAGGGGCAGCCAGAGAGAGATCATCTGTGATTTTCTTAATAGAAAATGGAAAATTAGGATAATATTTTTAAAGCCTGGAAAGCCTCTCTGACAGCTTCTACCTTCCAATAATTTCTCACTTCTCTAAGACTTCAGAGAAGTCCTAAGAATAATTCCACTTCTTCAGTAAGACAGAACTTTCATTCTAAATATAAGAACATTCTAAATATAAGCAAAACTTTAATGAAATCAGAATGACAAAGGCAGGGGAATGTATCTTTTCTTTCTTCTTTAATCACATTGACTATTTATTTTAAAGGAACCTTGCCACTGATAAGCCCCACAAAAGGAAACAGGCGGAGAAAAATATATTAAGGGTTTTTAATGTTCATAACCAGTTTTATTCTCATACAATTCAATTTTACCTTGATGTTGGCAAGGCTACATGTTAGAACTATGGGGGCAAACTATACTGGTTTTGTGAATATTATTGGAGACCTCAGCAGAAAAGTGTTAAAACTTCTAAATTTTTAAATGGCATAAGCCAATCTCCATGGCCAGCCCTGTGAGATAAAGCTGAGAAAGTTGTGGTTGTTCAGCCTGGAGAAGAGAAGGCTCTAAGGAAACCTTATTACAGCCTTTCAGTTCTTAAAGGGGGCCTACAAGAGAGCTGGAAAGGGATTTTAACGAGGGCATGTTGCAAAAGCATAAGGGGTAATGGCTGTAAACTGAATTGAGGGTCAATTTAGAATAGCTACAATGTGAAAAACGAGCACAACTCTCTTGCTGCGAGGTAGAAGATGTTTATTGGTAGCAGCAAGCGTCCGAGGACAGTCCAAAAGAAAAGCCGAGAGAAAAAAAAAACAAAAGAAGGCAAAAAAGAAACCGGGTCCGCGGCGATCAGACCCCGGGCCACCGCACGGCTGCCCTAGGACAGGGAGCTGTATGGTGCTGGGGTGAACTCCGGCTAGTCCGAGGCTCAAAGCAATTATAAAAGTCTCTCTTAGAGAGAGAAGAGGCCCGCTCCCAGCACCAGTTCTTCACCACCACTGATTGGAGGAGAAAGACTCAGAACTGCCTTGCGCAGCCCTTTTTATAAGGTTTGGTCTCCACCCCTGCCTGCCCCTGTCCTGCCCCCATGGTACCTGTGGATTTGTCCAGGTGTCTGATTGAGAGGACGCCTTCTCACCAATGGGCTCGTGCTGCCAGGGGACAGCAGAATGTCGGTTGAAAAAGGCGGGAAGGCTCCTCATTAATATTCCAGGTTACCATGGAGCTAGGTTACAGGGCAGCAGAGAGGGGCTAATTTTAGAAACTGGCAGTTTGGAAGTCTGGTATGGGGAGCTTAGAAATCAACTTTAGAGAACTTAGATTTATAAGAAAACTTAAGTTAAATACACAAAATAAACTTTTAAAATACAAAATAGTGATAGCAATATAAAGAACAATATAAATCAACATAAATTGGGGAGATTGGCTGCTGTCTAGGGGATGTCTGTGTCTCGCTTGGTTTTGTAAGGAGCAACTAACTTTAATAACTTTTTAATTGTAAAACATGAAAACTTTGGGAAGAAATGGTTATTCCTCTGGGAGTGTCTGGGGTCGACTGTGGCTCTAGGAACAACCTTAATAACTTTAACTATACTTTAACCAATTAATAACTGTGCAATTAATAACCAACAATTAACAAACATGTGATTAACATAACATATGAACTTAATCCTTGTCACAGGTAGGGCAAAATAATTATGCAAAAGATTAGCCATGATGTTTATATATGACATACAAGGAAGGAATTTTTTAACAAGAGTGGTGAAACATTGGCACAAGTTGCGCAGGGATGTGGTGGGTGCCCGGTCCCTGGAAACATTCAAGGTCAGGATGGAAAGGACTCAGAGCCCCCCGATCCAGGTGAAGATGCCCGTGCTCACTGCAGGGGGGCAGATGGACCAGATGACTTTTAAAGGTCACTTCCAAACCAAACTATTCTGTGATTTAGTGATTCTATGAAGATACTAGAAGTACTTCAATGAATTCCTCTATGTCTTGCTTTGTGGTGGGTTTTTTTAAGAAATTTAGGATTCCTAATCCTGGATTTCCTCACATGTATAATTCATCTTCAGTTTACAGAATGAATGAAAAAAAAAACAACCCAACTTGTCCATCTGACAGATCTAAAAACTAAAACAATGTCCTACTTCTTCATGTGGTATCAGTGTTTACTTTCAAGAGAAAAGTATCTACATTACAAAAACTATCCCGTTTGAGCAATGAGGCTTGAAAACATTGACTGCCAATTTTTTTTGTTAAAGCTGCTAACTTTATTAACCTGACAGCATTAACATGGACATAAAACTGAAGAAAAGATCGAAATAACTGAGCTACAAGTGTAATTAAGGCAGTGTTGCTGTTGTAAGGTCAGAATATACATTTACAGCCTGAAAATGAACTTCAATGTCACTTCTAAGGCAGAGTTTCTATGCACTTGTGTGAGTTCCCATGTATCTCAGAATAAGAGAGCTCAGACACCAATTTCTCAGATGTACAAATCTATGTGAACAGAATGTCTACTTCTTATCAAGTTTTGGTGTCTTTTTTGGGGGATAGGGGGCGAGTGTTTAATGTAAATTAAAAATTAAGAGTGAAAAATCACTGGTAAGGAATGTTATCAAATCCACTTGTAAAGACTTTGTATCAAAGCTGGCAAACTTGAAATTTTTGATCAGAAAGTTTAGGTAAATAAATGTGCATAGTTGCATACCAAAGTACTTTTTTTGCTTTTCTTGATCTTAAAATCATGCTAAATAAAGATTTAACTGTCTATGTTTTCCTCCTTTTTAAATCTGTTTTTTGTACTATTTCATTTAAAGTACACAACATTTTCCTATTAGTATTTGATAGCTTCCTCAAATATTCTTTTACTGCTCTTAATAACACTGTTCAGTAGTGAGTTAGAGGGTCTTGACTATTTGAAGGAAAAAGTTTCTGAAAGTTTACCCAAACCACTGAAAAGTGAAACTAGTCTTTCATTAAATGCTTTGCAATACCAAGATTTTTTGTTTGTGTATTTTTAGTACGTATGGACTGAACAAGTATGGTTCTCTGCTGTTTTGGGACACTTAGTGAGCTGGCTGGCATAACGCAAATACTTGGGAAGCCACAAATAATCCAAGTCCATGCTCGGTCTGCAGAAAATAGTGGAGCAAAAGACATCGTTCCAGTGTTCTGATACCATATGGCAAATAGCATTTTCTGCTGGTATGCAGCACATTTAACTCCAAAGAATTTGCAATTATATTCAACTAATTAACATAATTTATTTTTTTACCAAGCTGTCTTTCCTCTTAAAAGGAAAGGAAATTCAATCTCCACCCACTGTGACTACTTTTTTATTATGTGTATAACTGTTGGAAGAGGAAAAGGGATTTTAAGGGCTACCTAGTGAGTATGTGCATAACGTTTATCAAGAGAGGAGATGGAGAAAGACTGCCAAGCAAACTTTTATTTAAATTCTCTGTTTCTGACAGATACAGATTTGCTTTTAGGGTCATCAGAGGGCTAAGTACACATACTTAAAAAGAAAACTTCCTCAAAGAGCCAGTGTATGAATGTACCTGTTAGCGGCCCCCCCTTTCCATCCACTGCTGTTGACAACTTCCAAGGTCAGCACTGTGTGTGTGGATATGCCAACTGCTCTTCAAGTGCTCCTTTCAGGTTTGTTCTCTTGTAAAAGAAAAAAAAAACTGGCAAGAGAAACTCCTCTTCCTCAAAAGTATCAAGGAGCAAACAACTCTCCTGGCTCTCGTGTTCTCCTTGTCAGAGTGATGTATCAGGTATTTCAGTTATATTCATGAGCTTAATGTTGATCTGCTGTTGCCATTTCAAACCATGTTATTAAAAAAATATTTATCATTGGGGTGAGTCTTATTGTGGGATACTGTGTACCATCTCCCTGGACTTGCTAATATGAAGGTAAGAAAAGGTAATAAAGTGATGCGAGAAGGACCTCCACCAAGGCAGGGTGTAAGCATAGGCTTTATGTCCCACACAAGTCTTGAATTCCTAGATTTGAACAGATTTTAAGTGAGGAAAAGAGTCCTGCAGAAGTCGGATACCAGGCATGCTGAGGACTGTGTAATGCTGCAGTGGTAGAGAAGGCAGAAAACTTTTCCAACCCCTTGCCCATAGGAGTTGTCTGAGAGCACGGATATATTTTTCCCAATTTCTAATTGTCCACAGCAAGGTAAAGAATGGGACTGTTGTCATAGACAGGTGTCCCATGGCAACAGGGGTTATAAGAACCCCCTAGACCTAAGTGGAGAAATTCTGTCCCAGGTTAAAGTGACTAAAAAAGTCTCTCTCACAATGTCCTGTTCTGTTACAGAAATGAAATAGACCCTGGCTCTGTTTCTCCTATTGGCCCATTGGCTTCCCCTGCCCCTTTCTACCCTATATGGCCCTAGTCCAGAATGTTCTCCCTTCCCTGTTTCCCCATTCACCCTTGTCCCTTCGTCCCTCCCTCACTAGTTTCCTATTCGTCCCCATACCTTAGCCCTACCTATGTACTGCCCCATACCCTCANCCATCTTGTTTCACCTAATTAAAGCACTTCGAAGTCAGATATTTGCTGATAAGATCGGTATCCTGGGTTCTCTTTATAGTCAAGGCAGAGAAATAGGCAGCTCCAGAGGACAATTCATCTGTATTGTATTAGTAACTTATTTTAGGAAGAAAACAATCATATGCTGAAATTGTATACTTCTGTTCATTGAATTTAAAGCTAGACTGATAAGCTCCAACACAAAAGTCTAACTACTTGAGTAGGTTTACATAATGTCCCCTATGTTAGGGATCAGTAATGCTTATTCAGACTACTGAATCCTTTGTACTTTATAAGGCTGCCTTAAAAACGCCTATTTTCCCTTGATTTTTCTGCATTCTCTGGGAACTTGAGAGCATGCCATATAATACAGATAATTAAGGGACAAGAATGATTGAGCCAAATTAATGAGGTACTTCTACGTGCAGCTAAAACTGAGAGGTTGATGCAGCAGGATCTTGGGAACACGTCAGGAGGACTGAAGTTTTCTAAAACCCAGGACTGAAGGTTTCATGCACATCAATGAACAGCTGTTTCTTCTCACTGACCTATGTAACACAGGTGATAACACCCATCTGTGTGACAGGTGGTGACATCAGCACACAGTCCCCCTCAGAGCATCTGTGCTGGGATACAGCACTTGACTATATTGCTTCAAGGCCCAGATCAGTGTTTCATCAAACTGTATTGGCCCATGTGAACAAACTTACTTAAGAGTTTGGGGGACAGGTTTATGCCAATTGCAAATGTGCTCAAGAATGAGCACAGTGAGGACTGTGCTCAAAAACTGAAGAGCCTGAATTCCCAGCTTGCACAACTCTCAAATACCAAGTCACTGAGGAAGGAAAAGGAAACCTAGGGTCATGTGGTAAAACTGGAAAAGTACAGTCTGATTTTTCTACTGTTCAAATACATCTGCATATGTATTAATACCAATTTTCAAGTGAATTGTAAGAGTTCCTGTACTTCAGTCTAATGACAATCTCCCCTCTGCCATGAGCTACAGAGTGCTTTGGGCATCAGCCTGTCACATAGCCCTGCCAGGAGAGAAGTGCTCCTTGGGGGATAATGATATCATTTGGGTAATGGACACTGGATGTGATTTCGTATGCTTACTTAGCATGCTGGGTACTGTAAAAGGAGTCTGCATATAGCTCACTTAAACTATTTAGCTCACTTAAACTATTTAGCTGTCTTCATTTGACTCATTAAAATCTCCACAGACTGGCCTAAATCATCATCCCATTATGGTTGGTGACAAAATCACCATGGATCTCACTCTCTCCTTTGCAATTTCACTCTCCATCACTCTTTCTCAGTCTTACCCCGTCAGCACTTCTGCACTCACGGAAACAGAGATGAAAGCAGCAGGATCTTTCTCCCCTGTTTCACCACTTGATGCGATGCACAGATGGCTTTTCCTTTCACTCCCTCCCTCCTCCTCACACAATTCCAACAGAGTAGTAGGAGGAGGGCTGTATGCAGCCTGCACGTTACAGCACTTAAGATGGACTAAGGACGGTCACAGTATCTAAGTTTAAAATGAGCAATTCAGATTTTTTGCTGTGCTGGGACTGTCAGGCCCTAATTCCCTGTAGCATCACAGGAAAGAAACAGTCACAATGGTTAACTTACGCAGCTCTTGCTGGTGGTCTAAATATTGCTCCTACCTTGCTCCACGGGCAGTATGGGATGCCAGTCCTTAATAGCCAGAGGTTTGAATTGCTTATTTCTCTTCTGAATTTAGACACTGTAATTGGAGTTTCATTTCATATAGAAGCCAGAATAAGCAGCCAGACCACAGCTCTAAATCATAGTCTTAGCTGTTCATTGCTCTCACGAGGTTATTAGATGCCATAGCAGATGGCCTGAGGTACCAGAGGAGGAACTCCAATTATACCCTCAGGGCCTCTGATAAAACTGACCTCTCATACATTTCATGAGACCCTCACATTAGAGTATGTAACCTCAGGACTGTTTCAGACATATCTGCACACAATTTATTTTTTTCAATGCAGTTTTGCCTTGAATCACATTGGGCAGATAACAATGTTCCTTCAAATAATAGTAATCTTGTTTCCACTCCAAAAATTTGCTTTCACTTAAATAAAACCAAGAATTAAAACCAAAAAAATTATATAGAAATAGTGAATCCAATACGTAGAAATAGTAAATAGTCTGCTTCCATCAGATGTAGAGCTAGTGGGGCTGAGAAGGAAAGAGAGAGGCCATCAGTGCTGGCCAGAATGGTGCATTTGCCATATGCTAGTGCTGAATGTCCAAGCTGCCCCTAAAATTAGGAAGGGGCTTAACCATGACTGCATCCAGCAGAGTGACTGCTGACATGACTTTGTCAGTCTTACTTGTGTGTCTCTTGGGACATCTATTTCCTTATAGAGCTGTGCTGCCCTTCATGCCATAAACTTGGTGTGTATTTAAAAGCTTACTTTAACAGAAGTTAATTTAATAAAGGGGGCAGATAGCTGCTAATTCCTCTGTAAGGAATGGGTAAATGCTGAATAATATTGAAGCCATTCCCCAGATCTTCCAGTTTTGGTATAGCTGTGATGACTTTTACATACAATGGACTATTCCATTGGAATATGGTTCCTTCTTTGCCTGATACAACAGACTCCTCAGGAGAATAGTTTTCAAACTCTGTTAGCTGAGCTTTCTTAGGATGCAACAAACTTGAGTAAAACCATCTCCAAAAACGTTAGTACTGTGCTCTGGTCCCTAATATTCAAGAAGAAACTGTAACAGGATAGAAGATACATCAAAACATATGCAGTGCTTTGTCTACTGTCACTGAAGTGCAATCTGTGAAACATAAAATATCTTTGAAAAATACCCATTTTCTTTTAATATTTCTGGCAATCAGCTTCTAGTAAAGGATCAATATGTTGGTGTTTTTAATTGCTAAGACTTTGCCTCTAGATTAAATTACTCAAGGAATGGTTTAAACCTGTATAACTCAGTGACAAATGCCATGTTAAATATCAGAGGAAAGAGGCAAAAAGACAGATATTTTCATTCCAAAAAAAGCTATGGCTTTTGAATGAAGCAAATATTACACAGAGAACCAAATAGTGCTCACTTAAGAACACCATTTTTTTCACCATTGGAATGATTGACCTCAACAAAATTATTTGGATTTGGTCTCAATGGTTTCACAGTTCCTCAGTGTTGAGTTGGAAGCTGACTGAAGCACACAGAAAAGTGTATATTAAGCAAATAATTAAGTCTGACTGGGGAATAGCTTTTACATGGCTGATTCCTCAAGGCAAACCACCAAGAAGTTTTATGCTAGTTTTAAGTAACAGCTGCATGGGAGAATTATCAGTTTAAATAGGGGCTATTATTAACCTTAATTAGTAAGATCTTGAGCTCAGCTGACTGTTGTGTTCAGAGTACCTTTGAGTACAGCCATAGTCAGTCCATGTTTGATATACTTTCCCCTTCCTGCTTCCTTCTTATCCAGTGTCCTGACTCTGACACTGCCAATGCAGCACACTTAGAGGAAGAGGAAAATAACCCATCAAAAAGCTGTTGTAGACAATGGGTGTGTTTATGGTACACACAGCTCTGGCATCACCAGTGTTCTTCCTCCTCAAAGCATGCACTGCTGGGAGTGTGGCTTCTCAGGCTGTGTGTACCAGGAGATCATGATTTCTTGACAGAGCCCTGTTTCCAAACCCGTAGAAACATTCTTTTCGATTGTTTGCTTCAGATGTGGTAAAGCTGCAGGGGTGGTAAGTCAGACTAACAAGGACATAGGCATACATCAGATTCTGCTGACCTTTGGACCTGCAAGGATGAGAAGCAGCAGAGAGACAAGACAGGCAACTTGGGACAGCAATATATTTAACTATATTTGTAGAATTTTCCAGAATACTTCTGCCCACACCTTAAGAAAAACATGATATGACTCAACAGATATTTTTGAAACATTATTTTCTTTTTATTTAGTAGAGTAAACACAAGGAACAAGCCAAAACCAGTCAAAGGTACAACTGCTATCAAATCCAACTTTCGGGCTCAGGTCAAGGTCATCTGGATTTTCCTTCTTCTTCTGCCTTTCGTAGCTTTCTTTGAAGTCCAGCTAGCCCACTACTCTCACAAAAACTCTCCCCTTCTCACATCCAAAAGGAATATCCTTTGTAATCTAGGCTTTCCCTATGTCTGTGGGTGATGTCTTAAGTTAAATGTCGCCTTTATTCCCTTACTCTTGCTTAGTCTCTGTTTCCAGGTAGCCACTTCAGGCATCATGGGAGCCTCCCCTAGTTTCTAAACCTCTGGCCCAATAGCTAGATTCATTACACCTGGGAATTTGCCATCAACAGACCTTTGCCTCCTGCAGACATTTGAAACACGTTGGCTCGACACAGTTTTAGAAAGCCACATTAAAATGTATCAAAGATGCACATATCAAAATACAGTCATTATGATTAATTACTCTAGATATCCTCTCAGGGCAATTAGATCAGGAGGACTACTGCACAAACATATTCAGGATTTTTCCAATACCAGAGACAGGACAGTAAGCTACTTGCAATCCTGGCATATATAAATACTATAAATCAAGTAGGCACATGCTGGAAGGCTTTTCAACAAAGACAGAGCTGCATAAAGGCATTTCATGTAGAATCACTGCTCATAGTAGCAATCAGAATTCCCTCATGACTTCTTAAGGTGTTCAATTTTTTCATTTTACAGTTTATCTTAATTGTTAAAGTTAAGAATTACACCACAATTCCTTGAGCTGATTTTAACACAAAGATGTCTTTCCTTTTGGGCAGAGCCCCAAAACATCATATATACTCTTAGAATGTAGAAGTCTTTGCTCCTAAGACTGAATAATTTTTGCTATATATACAACCAAAACCCCTCCAACTGTCCCGAGATAACAACATATATGGCTTACTGAGAATCAAGTTTATGAATAAAAAAGTATTAGACTGGCTGGCTCCCAGGATTATTAACTAAAATATGGTTGCTTATCTTTAACTGTAAAGTAGCAGTGTATCCCACCATGGCCCATTTCCAGAAGCTATAAACATTTTTCCTACTACATTTGCAGTACAGTTTTCAGGCATCTACTGATAGCTGAAATTCAAAAATATCATTAATTTTCCAGTTAATGTGTTCAGCCTCTTCCACATGAAGAGTGCTTAAACAAAATAGAATCAGACCTACTGAATGACCTGCTACTGGTCAAGATCTCAGATGAATGTCATTTAGTGCTAATATTCTGCAAGTAAAACTGGACTGCAGTTATTAAGATCTCTACTTAAAAACAACAAATACTTAGAATTTCGTATGCCTTTATAATTTTCAGGGCTTTTATATACAGAAAAAAAAAATGTGGCAGTCTGCCAGATCTATCCAAGTTGTATGCATATTAACTCTGGAAAATGGAAT
The DNA here is from genome assembly GCA_013397815.1 of Aleadryas rufinucha. Taxonomy (NCBI): domain Eukaryota; kingdom Metazoa; phylum Chordata; class Aves; order Passeriformes; genus Aleadryas; species Aleadryas rufinucha. Next base: position 116,516 of record VZTH01008372.1, on the reverse strand, counting down.
CAGTATATCCCTAAGTGCAATCTATTTATCTATCTAGAACTGCATATACACATACCAAAGTAAAAGGGTAATACTTTCCACTTACAGACAAAAATTCTCACTTCTATTTTCATGGAGTGGAACAGAGCTTGGCGGAACAATTTTTCACTTTATTTTGCTTCAAAATACTTCCTTAGTTGTGCAAAAGGTTTTACAAGCAAAGATTCATCCACAGGTTTTTCCATCTCTCCAATGACATTTTGTCCTGATTTATGGAGAAATTAAATATCTTCCCAAGGGGTACATACAGGGTCAGCCACAAACTTTGAAAGCAGATCTTGCAGCTCTTTTGGCTTGTAATTAAGACTAAAGTCAATACCTGATTAGAGTTGATGAGAAAATGCTCTCCTGACATGATACATTCTTTCTACTTAGTCCACCTGGCTGCACCCAAACTTTCTAAATGTAGCACTCAGGATTTCATGTGAGACTTGTACTCCACTCACAGTTGTTAATTCATTGAATCATGGAATGATTTAGAACAGAAAGGTCCTGTGAAGATCCTCCAGTATGGCCCCTGCTCTAACCAGGGCCACCAGTGATTGCATTGCTCAAACCCTTGTCCAGTTGAGCTTTGACAGTCTCTAAGAATGGAGAGTCCAAGAGTGTTTTAGCCAACCCATTTCAATTGTTTGTGGGGGTTTTTTCAATGTTCAGTGAGACATTATATACATCTTATTATAACTTGTGTCTGTTGCACCTCATCCACTCTACCTGCAAGTACTTTAGTTTTAACTTCCCACAGTTATCAAAGAAATCTGGTCTGGATCAAAAGAACCCTGAACTGTTGTACATGGTACCTGTATTAGAGATTAAACTGTGCATTTATAAAGGGCTGTGTTTGGACAGAGTCAGGACATGACATGAGGTAAAGCATGCCTTCAGATGTTCGTTGTAAACAGCATCTCACTTATTATAGAATCACAGAAACATGAAGGTTGGAAAAGACTTCCAAGATCATCAAGTCCCACCATCGACCAAATACCACTATGCCCACTAAACTATACTGCGAAGTGAAATGTCACATTGCAACTTGCTACTGTAATCCAGCAGCAAGACTGAAAAAGCTGGTGCAGCCCATTTGAAGTAGTTGATCTTTCCAAAGTACAAACACGTACAGACGCAAATGTGACTGAAAAATCAGACAAGCATTCTCAGAAAAAAATAAATGTTTAGCCGTATGCATTTTTATTAACAGTAATTGCATCTCCACTACAGCAGTAGATGCCAGTATAGGATTACTAAAATACAGACAGTGTTGTACAGCCTCAACAGGATTGGAGTGAAATTCACTAAAAAACACATTGAGTGACTTGTCCAGACCTACAGTTGGAAACATTTCTTTCAGTTAAGGGCCAGTTCTTCAGGACCTTCCTATAGCTGTGTGAACAGGTTAAGGGAGCTGATGATGATGAGGAAGAACAGTGACGTTTTCACCTAATACTTATCCTCAAAGATAAGAAGATAAGAAAAGGGCTCAGCATTTCCCAGTGGACAGCTCTGCAACATTGCACAAGATTTTCGCAGGGTAGTATTGAAGTCGAGTTAATGGGCTGAGGATGCCAGATCCTCAGATAGGAAGGAGGTCTGTGCATCCTAGGAGACCACACACAAAGCCTGCATAAGTGTGTACAGGAAAATGACATTGTTAATGAATCCTGCAGACAGGAGGAATTTTAAGACTGCAATATGAAACAATTAATGGAGAAGGCAGCTCTGAATATACACTGAAGAATAACCTCATAAAATGGAGTCTTGCAGTGTCTAACAGGCTCTAATGACAGCTGAGACTTAGAATGTGTTACTGCCTTCAGGAATCACCACGTTCCCTGGATGAAAGGATTGGTTTTAGCTCTGTGCTAATTGCAGGATATCTTCTCACTCCAGAGTGAAGGTGATTATCTCCAAACATAGAATAAGTTGACTAACCCCAGATAAACAATAAGACATTATCTTTCTTTTCCAGGCAACTAATTAAACAGGTTCAAGCTGTAATAATGTGTGTATATAATTTCCACAGCATTGTAGTTACAAAAATTAATGGCAGGTATCAAAAGGAGCAGGAATAAGGGATGGATTGTTGAAAGATAATTAGGCAATTATTACCTAAATATCTAGAAAAGGATATTATGTTTGCATTGTATAAATGCTCAGTTTCAGATTTTCTATTTCTCCCACAAATTTTTGTCATCTCTCTTTTGTTTCTCTGACTTGCTCTATGTCGTTGTGCAATACTTGTACCCCACACCTTTCAGCAAGTTAGGAATATCAACTCAGTGGGTGCTTTACTGAGTGAATGTCAAATTTTTTTCATACATTTGCAAGCCAAACAGGGAATGTAAAGTTTGGGGTTTAGTGTATTTATATTGAAATTTACTACTCAAAATACCCCTGGAATCCTGGAATGCATTGCCAGGATTCCTGAGCATACTACAGTGGATATGTCCATCCTTAAAAGGAGAATAAAGTTAAAGAATGAATAAATATCAAAAATTACTAAATGAACAAATCCACATATTCAAAGGCACCCTGGGTTATGGTACAAGTCATTCTTTCATCATTGGATAGAATGGCTTCTTGAAGGAATAGGGCATCTCTGATCTGTATTTAAAATGAGCCAGGGGCAGGGGAAGTTCTGACCCGGCTTTATAGTCCCTGATTTGACTTGTTTCAGAAACCACCACTTCCTTTTGTCCTCTCTAATTTTGAATTAATACCTGGTAAACAGGCAGCTGTTCAAAGAACAGTGATCCACAGTGTGCAGGTTTGAAAGCAAACCAGTGAGAGACTCCAAGTCAGAAATACAATTTAATAGGGAAAAGGTAAAATAAATGCTTTTGGGCACGTCTTACACTGTAACCTAGGACACAAAGTAATGATGAAGACATTTGAAACATAGACATACAAACAGTTTTGTAGCAGAAATACCAGTATCCACTTCCCCCATACCACATACAGTAATGTTCAGAAACCCATCTCTGCAGTACCTTGAAAAGGAAGCGAAGATTTTTCTATGTGATTACTGTATGTCCTCTCCTATTCAAAAAGGTAATTGTGGTACTCAGTGTGCTCAACAGAAGCCAGTCACTATTTCAGGACCTCTTCTGCAAACCACTGGCCATCAGCTTTAAGGGTTACATTGCAAATGCCTCACACCAATAACTGGACAGCAGGCTTGCCAACATCTACCTGAAGAGTTGCTGACTTGAGACAATAAAAATCAGCTTTTAGATTGTTTCTATAAGTACAGGAGTTCCCATATTAAAGTTGCCTAGTGCTAAAGTTTTCAGACTGACTGATGGAAAGTTTTGGAAGCTTGTTGTGACCATCCTCAATCTTCCCAAGAATGCAATTTTCCTGCTCTTACTATTTCGCTCCAGGAGTTGAAATGTGTACCAACACCCTGTGAAAACTTTGCTCTCATTCTGCCCACTCAACAATCTTTCCACAGTTCAGAAATAGCTCAGAGTGTCTCTCAAAGAGCCTAGCCTGATGCACAGGACTTTTCCTGTGAATGACACTGTAAATGCAGGCAAGAAGGGTGCCAGGTGTAAGATTTTGGGAAAACAGTAATGTTCTGGAATAGGTGTGAGCATATGCTGAAGGCATAGCTGTACAGACAGAACCATTTTCCCAGTTTAAATCTATATCATTCCATCACCTTTGATGGAATTATGTTAATCTATCAGCAGAAAGCAAATATACTTCACTTTAGTACATAAGCATCATCATCATCTTTTATGTCTTGGAGTCTGCAAGTGCAACTGAGCACATTAAAAGGATGATTGTGACCAAGCAAATCAACATTCAGAATCGAAAATACATTTTTTACAGTAATTATTGCCAGAGCATTAACAACTTAATTTCTCATTTTCCTCCCACCATGTTAAGTCATTAAGTTCTCAGTTCACTTGAATAAGATAATTATATTTGGAAAAATTTTGTTTGATGCTTCATCTTGATGCATAGAAGCAGCTTCTCATTTTGTGGTTTTGCCAATTAAATAAATATAATGCCAATACGGACAAAAGTAATGAGTGAACATGTTTAACTCTTGCTTCAAATTGAGGCTCAGAACTATTTGAATACCTGTGGATTTTTCAACGTTGCAAAAGTGGATTTGGTGCAGAAGTTACCAAGGCCAGAAAAACTAATCCAAATGCCCTTCTCAGAGGGTGGTTTCCATGCCAACCTTCAATCTTTATTACACGATAGTTTGGCTGCATAACTGTTAAAAAGTTATGAGATCTAATTTTTTATAATAGAGTAGTTTTTCTCCTCATATTGTAAAATTGCTGACCCATTATTGAGTATATTTTCAGCAGTAAGTCTGCTCTTGGACAAAGCCTTGACAATTTCAGCTTCAGAAAGTTTTGGAATAAGAACTATTACACAATCTGAGCTATAATAAGCACCATTATTCCCTCTAAAGCTGCATCTTAACTAATTTTGTTGTGGCTAGTAAGGGTTAGGTATCGTTAGGTCCTGTAAGCAGGGAGATTTAGAAAGAGGAAGGGGAACTAGCTACCACTTTATGTCGCAAATCCACAAAGGCTATGTGGTACCCATCCCTCACTGTAGTTGCTGGGAATTAGATGCCTAAATTATTTTGAGTCAGATGTACTTAAATACAAATTTAGAACGAAAGTCCCACATAATCCTCAAGGTCTCTACATTTCTGCAGGTCTAACAAGTGCCCAGTTGGAGGAATAATTCAAAACCAGATGTCTTACTAGTTTTTTGTCAAGAAATAATAAATTCTGTAGCGGATGTCCCTTGATATTTCTTGGTAAAGGTACTGTGAATTTTCTGTGTGTGCAGAGTAGAGCAGAGAAGAGGACATGAAGAAGGACATGAAGTCTTCCACACCCTGAAGAGTGAACAAACCACTAGGTCATTGGGTTTTAAGGGGAGTCAGAGGGAAGGAAATAATTTGATTTGAGAACCAAAGTGCAGAAAAAAAGCTTCCAATGGATCAGAAACTCCTAAAGCCATTGAGACATTTGATGAGCAAGAATACAAGATCACTGCAATGCTAGGACTTAGTCACTCTTCTGATAGTAACTGTCTTTGGACAATTTATCAATTTCATATCTTCTCTGTCAAGTATGGTTTTTGAACGACAGCTTCTTGTTCAAAAACCATGAAATTTTCTTCAGAAATAAATATACTAACATGGGAGAAATTTCTGCTGACAGTGAGAAAGACAGCTCTACCAGTCCTGATCAGAAGCTAGCCTAGGGCTTGGGGCACTCATGCAATACAGAGCAAGGTACGCTTTGATATTTCAAAATATTTCTGAAGCAGAGGGTTAACCCCAATCCTTCTCCAGTTAGAAATCATGGAAAACATACATAAAATGGACCCTTTCTCAAACCACAGATAGCTTTTCTTTGCATTTAAAGTGATAAAATTATTTAAGACTGAACTGCATTATTCTATTCTGTTTTCTTCTCTTTACACCCTCAGCATCACATTCTCAATCCATCAGTATCTGATCATCATTGCAGCAAGCCTCTCATTTTGTCCCAAGTTGCACTTCTTGGAAAGTCATGCTATTTTCTCCAGGTCACTGGTTCCTTTTCAAATTTAAATCCTGTGTTAAGTTTCCTCTCTCTTTATCATCTGACCTCTCATTCCTGTCCTCATATGCCCTCCCCTTTTATTGAGACAACTTTGTTCTCAGAATTACTTAATTGGTTATTGACTGTTGTGGAAACACTGAAGCTTTGTGATTAATTGATCACACCATGTATACCATACTGGCAAGTTCTCTTGTGCCACACAAGACCAGGATTTCTGTTTTCATCACTTAAAAAGATGATAAATAAAACCAGAGCCACTCAGTTCTCCTGTTTAACTTATCCATAGATCTTATTTCAAATAAGCTGTGTTTCATATGCATCAGACAACATTTCAAGAGATACTTGATATTCTTCAGCCTCGTTCCTCCATGACAGTCATGTACTGTACATTGATAGCTGTACAAAACTATCAGCAATTTAAAGAGTCCTATGGCAACACTGTGGCAATCCTATAACAAAAAAAAAAAAGGATTCTTCCAAAGAAATGGTGCTTGAAGCATTCGGCATCTTGCCTGTGTGTAACCGTCCATGGTTGGTGCTCCTTGCCCCAGCACACTGGCGTGCCCCTGTGTGTGCAGGCATCGCGCCATCCTAGCAGATGGGCTCAAGTATAGGCAGCCAAGAGACCATCTCTGAACATCAAATGTGTTTTCTGATACCACAGTTCACAGCCAAGAATATTTCAATGGTTAGCTGCTTTGTCAGTGTAGGCAAGGAGAAAACCAAGCCAAGGAGAGGCAAGCTCCCTCAAAAAGTCACCCATTTTGAAAGTGGCAAAACTTACGGTCCGAAGCACTCAAAGTGGGTCTTTCCTAACAATTTCTTGTATTCAGATACAAAATCTGCATACAAGGAGTTGAACAGGAGTCTCACTGTAGCAAACCTTTTTGAATTCAGCAAATTTGCTGCTAAATTGCAGTAGGACCCTTGAAGACACTTAGCTCAGAGGTCATCAGCTCGGAGGACACCCCAGTTGAACATCAACACCAGCTTTAGTTAAAACAGAACCAGCACTGCAGGACCAAGCCTTTGGAGGAGAAGTTTGGAATTTTCAGTACTTCCAATTGTATTTACTTGTACAAGCCTATGTTATAGAAATCCACAGTTTATGGTAAACGTGCTTGTTACCCCACTAGAGTTGTAACATTTTACTGAGGAGCTCTGCTTCTCTCATGTGGGGAAGACTGAATCAGGAAAAGAAAAAAGGTATATGGTTCGAGCATCACACTAAACAAGATAAATCATGTCTTCATGATTTAAAGCACTTTGCTGAATCAGCACTTGAATGTATATGATCAGTATCACAGTTCACAGGAGTACTGTAAAGATATAAAAGGATGGGATGAATGCTGAATGTGTACTGAGTGGGAAAGAGGAACAAGAAGTATCACAAGAGGAGTTTTTCTTCAGTGATGACGTTTTCTGGTTTAAGCTGGACTGTAGCAGAAAAACCTCTGAGGTGGAGCATGTATTGTGCGCCAGTTTCTGAAATCCCCATTTTGTGTTGTTTTAGATAATACATAGCTATGCCAAGAAACATTATTGTTCTTCTGAGTCTGTTTTGTTCATTCCATGGCTCCTGGTATGACATGTGAATTGCTTTCAGGATGCTTTTTGGGTATGAGTGGAAAGAATTTAAAAAACCCTACCAGGCTTCTCGTCTCACCTTTGACAATTAAAATCAGAACTCAGCTTAAACATCTCAAATATAGTACCAGGTTATTATACAATAATCTCTTTTGTTGTTTAAAATTAATTTAAAATATACTGTAAATGCATTTTGTTTGTATTTTGTAATCAGTCACTCCAAATCACTTCAAAGAAATTGAAGAGTACAGAAGTGATCTCTATCTCATATTCCTAAAACATGCCAACAGAAAAGCAATCCTGCTGTAGTGGTTGAATATGCTCACTCTTATCCCACTCAATCAGATATTAGGCCCACTCCACTGCACATACAAGTCACAACTATGACCTGCAGTCTGCATTATTTCAGTTCATGGTATTACAAAATAAAATCACCTATCACCAAAATTTCCTATTAGTTTAAACCACAGTTCTCTCTCTTAGCAATAGCAATCAGTTTGGAATAAAATACTGTCCTGGTTTCAATTGGGATACAGTTAATTTTCTTCCTAGCAGCTGCTACAGTGCTGTGTTTAAGATTTAGGATGAGAATAATGTTGATAACTCACCACTGTTTTAGTTGTTGCTGAGCAGTGCTTATTCTAAGTCAAGGACTTTTCAGCCTCTCACCCCAACCCACAGGTGAGGAGACTGGAGAGGCACAAGAAGCTGTGAGGGGACACAGCCAGGACAGCTGACCCCAACTGGCCGAAGGGATATTCCATAATATATAGTTTCAGGCTCAGGTTGTAAACTGAGGGTAAACCTTGCTGGGGGCAGCTGCTCAAGAGCTGGTTAATCATCAGTCAGCAGGTGGTGAGCAACTGCATTGTGCATCACTTGTTGTGTATATTTTTATTATTATCGCTATTATCATAATTATTGTTGTTGTTATTACTGTTTTCCTTTCCTGTCCTATTAAACTGCCTTTATCTCAACACATGGATTTTACTTCTTTTTTTTCCTTCCACTTTTCTCCCCTACCCCACCTAGGGGGAGTGAACGAGCAGCTGTATGGTGTTTAGCTACCTGCCAGGATAAGCCACAGCAAGTACATTGCTGATTCACCCTTCTCCAACAATTTCTACATTTTCAGATCTGGATGTGTCTGGTTACTCAACCTCTTCCTTAGCTCCACACCCGTGATCACTCGAAATGCCCTTGTTCCAGTGAAACACTGCAAATGACTGACAGCAGCAAAAGACTTACAAGAAAATCATTTTCTTGTGGAGGGCTTCTTAAGCAGAAAATAATGTTCCCTCTATTTTTCCAAGAAAATTTAAATGGAGCATCTCAACCAAATCAAACCATTACATTTGGGCATTTTATGATAAATATTAATGAAGTTGTATTTATAGTAATTTGTACTACATTTTGCATTCACCTGTCAGTGAGCAGCTAGCAGTATTCTTTAGGGATCAGTACTGGAATCATCACTGTTTAATGCCTTCATTAATTACCTGGATGATGGGACAGAGTATACTCTCAGTAAATTTGTGTTTGATATCAAACCGGAGAGATCAGCAGGACGGGGCTGCTACTGCTAAGGACCTAAACAGCCTAGAGAAATGGAATAGGAGGAACCTTGTGATGTTCAAATAGAGAAAAGTGAAAGGTCTTGCATCCAGGAAGGAATATGCTGGTGCAACATTATAGGCTGGGATCCAGCCTTCTAGGAAGGAACTCCACAGAGCTTATCCACATAGGGATCCTGGTAGGTACCAAGCTGAATGCAGACCAGCACTGCTCCACTGCACACAGCAAGCCCATAGCCTCTAAGAGATGCCATGAGTGATCCTCTGTTCATTACCTGGGCGTCTGAAGCAGTATGCTCTGTTCCAGACTTCCCAGTACGATAAAAACTGTGGTGATACTGGAGCAAGAGCAGCCATCACTCCCCTCCATCAAGCTGGACAGGAGTCTGGAGCACTGAACATACAGGGACAAACTAAGATTGATGTTCTTGGTCAGCCTGGAGAGAAGACAGCTCAGGAAATTATGATGAATTCCAGTTAAATACTAGGAAAAATATTTTTCATAAAAACAGTCAAATACCAGAATCCTTGGAGGCATTCCAGCTCAATGGGACATGGTCCCTGACTCATCTAATTAGACCTCCTTTGGACGGGAGATTGGACTAGATGTCCTCCAGAGCTTCCCTTCCAACCTAAAATATTCTGTTATTCTTTGATAAAATCTCTTGTTTACAGCAGCTATGTTCTTTGCCTGGGTACTGACTCCATGCTTAAATTTAGGACTGGTGACACATGCCATGTAAACCTTTTGAAAACTAAGCAGAGAGGAGGCAAGTGCAGTTTAACAGAAATCAACACTGGTAGAAATGAAAGCTGTACTATTCCAGGTCTATACTCAAACTGTGTTTCAATAACTACTTTGAAAAGTAGAGAGATAAGCAGATTTGGCATTTTATTCATTAAATAGCTTACAAATACTATTAAAAAAAAAACCCAAACAAACCTGTGATTCAGTAGCTCCTTTGATGGCAGTATCAAGAGTGAAATGTGGTTTTATAAAGTTGTATTTGTGTGCTTTAAAAATAAATTTTAAAAGGACAGGAAAAGACCAAAATGCTCAAAGTAAATGTTCAAAAGACAAACATGGTTCTGCAATTTTGAAGACTGATCTTAAAAAAATACATCTTTTTGTTCTTGATATTTAATTGAAAATGGAGAATGGAAAATGAGGCATCGAGTACTAAATTAGCTTGGGTGGGCTTTTTTTTCTTGTTTTTCAGAGATTTTTATTACATGAACATGGGTTTTGCCCTTTTAATCAGGTGTAAGATTTGTCTAATATCTTGTCTTCTATAGTAGCAGCAGATACATGAGAAAAAATTAAACTTTTAAGGCAGTGGTAGAATAAAGCACCCTTCATGTTAGATAGCATATTCCCCTTGTATTAGTGACTGGCTTTAGCCTGGTAGCCTGGAATGTTAATTATGTTAGCTGTACTGTTAATTAGAACAACTCTGTATGTTATTGCAACCCTAGTACACCCCTTCTTCTATAGTGGAGATGTGTAATTTCCTGTGGCAGAGTTCTTCAGGCTAATTGTACATTTTGTAGGTAATTATAATTGTAGATAATTTTGTATTTTATCAGCTTTGACTGCTCTCCATTTTAATTTTATTAGATGTCCTCTTGTTCAAATATTTGAGACAGTCAGAGGAACAGCTCTTAAATTTACTTAAACAAGCCCACGCTCATTCTCATAGTTTTGCAACCTCTTTTTTGTTCTATTTTACACAAGATATTCACACTGTCTCCCTGATTCATCTCAGGCAACAACAGATGAACTTCATCATCCTGTGGTTCACTTTATGAGTCAATCAGATATAATTCAGCTCTAGTTCAGCAGTTGTAGATCTATTGCATAACCTGACCTAACATGTCTTGCAAGCTAATTAGCAAATTCTGCAATGAATGGGCAGACACGGCCCCAAATGATGAAATCTTAGAAGCTGCAGAAGTAAATTAGACTGAGTTCATTCACATTTACAGCAGCAGTCCAAGTTCAGAGTCAGGGTATAACAGGCCCTCTCTTACAAACTACCCAACATCAAATCCTGTATTCAAATTAACTTAATTAACATGACTTCTATTAGAAACAACTCACACCTGTTGGACAATTCAGTTTACCAGAAAAGCCCTGCAACTGTATAAAAAATGTTCCTCCTAAATTATTTCTTTTTGACAGGACCCTTAATATTTAGGAAAGCAAAATATCTGTATTTGCTTTCCATGGCGAACATTTTTTAATGGAAGAAACCGACATGTAGTCTCTTGAAATTCTGTATTTAGAAACATCGCTGCTGAATCCCTTTGGAGCTGCAAGGGAGATTCCACCCCCTTGATCTCTCAAGCAATCCTTTCCAACAGCATGTCAAAGTTGTTGATCGAGGTCATGATGAGCAACATATTGCAGTGCAGAAGTGAAAAAACATGGATTACACTGATATCTCTATTTGATCAGCAATTGTGCTCACCACCACTTCAGAACACTGTTTCTCATAAACTAATGTATTTGTATACTGTTAAAATAAAAACATAATATATCAATTATATATTTATAGGATAAAACCAACCAAGATAAAGGTAATAGTTACAAAATTCTAGTATTGACACCTTCAGAACTCCAGATTAATATATGAATCTTGGTATGAGCTTCCTGCTATAGCTATTAAAGCATTTATCTGAAGAACATGGAAGCACAAATTCCTTGATCATTGTAAGGCAACATCTCCATATGCTGTTCTAAAAGCAGGTCAATACTTCACAGAAAATCTGTGATAACTCAGTTCTCAACAAGATATTTTCTTAGAAATATGCTTAAAAGTTTGTTCAAAGAGAAAAAAGTATTATCATTAAATGTGACAAACTGTAGAAGTGGATATGTTATACTGACTCCTGTGTATTACCATGGCACAGATTTTGATAAACTATAGAGCAGCCATGTTACTATTACAATCAGTAGATGATTATTTATCCCAATTGAGCAGAAATAGCTGACACTACACTGACCACAGCTAAACTACATTGACCAATGAATACAAAAGGCAGAATGAGTCATACAGTCACTGTGTGTGCTAAAGGTTGAGAAAAAGGGTTAAAAGTATAGTTTACTTCCCCATAATCTGACTGAAGACTGGATAGATCATGCAGGAACAGAAGGCAGAATATTACTTCTCCTATTTTAGGGCAATTTTTGTTACAAACCAGCCTACACTGAGGAACAATCTGTGAAAAATAGATGCCTATCTTCCTATTTTACTAGTAATTTTTATGAGTAACTTTTTTAAAGACTGATACATCACCAGGAAAAACAAGATTTTTTTATACCTCCTAGAAGGCCATGAAGTGAAAGGTTAAATCATTTGAATGATTTAGCTGAGAGAAGTGCTAGGGAGGAGTCAAGAATAAACGCTGTATTGGTCAGTGTGGCAGGAACATGTGAAACACCAGTAGGCTGTTTAGCCAATTGTTCCCATGGGCCACACAGTCTCTGGGAAGAAGGGGCCCATGGCTTTTCATTCTGTCAAGTTCCTGTGGGAGAGGAACTGTTGTCTTGCACAAGGGCAGCTGCTCCCGGGTCTCAGTCCCCACATTTCATGGGCTGCATTTACACCACAGGGTGGAATGGCCAATTCCCAGTGGTTACCACACGCCATGCATTTCCTATGGTTTGAAAGTTTTCCAGAGTAATGTGCTTTTTCCATCAGTTGTTTCATCCTTGTCTTGAGGACCATAGCAGCCAAAGATTACAATGGAGATAACAGCATTATTTGCAAGGACGCAGGAAGGGAATCTCTACTCTTCCCAGCAGGAAAATAAAACTTGTTTAAGCTATTAGACAAGGATATGGAAGTTCCTGGGATGCCATCATGGCTCTGCAGATACCCTTATGAGATAATTCATTTTTAGACAGAATATCCACCAGGGCTTTCTATTGACCTGGAAAGGCCATGGGATGCAGAGCAGTGAAGGAAAAACCTCCTGGGGCTCTCACAGATGCCTCTAACAGCAGCAAATCAGCCTTCCACATTCACTGGTTTAAGTTAATCTCTCTCTGGTGCATGTTGTGGTGGGTCAGCTGCACACCCATGACTGACTATCACATTTCAGCTGGGGAAGGGTGTCCTTTCAAACTACTCTTTTGTTAATCTGATTATACTCTTGCATTTTTCCTGTATTCAGCAAAATCACATTAGAACACATCCAAGGCAAAAAGTCTGCTTTCGTCAGTGGTGAGAAAGTCAAGCACTGAGATTCAGTTTTTAAGGTGATACATTTTTTAATGCTGGTAATACAAACTGGAATTACACATGTTAAGGTAATTAAATGTCATGCTTCCAGGAAAAGTATCTCTGTCCTACTGATAGTCCTGGATATATGATTTATTGAACAGATGTATCTGTATCAAACACTGCAGAGCACAGAGCAGTGGCTTGATGAATCTATTATGTCCCCTGAAGGGGAAATCACCACTTTTCTGCTTTGTGCTACTCACAAGCTACATTAGCATAACAGATCAGACAGAGCAGAAGGCAACTACGGCTTTGGGAATAGAAGGCCAGGATCACATCCAAACTACAAGGCTTATTAGTGGAACAAGCAAACATCAAATCAGCATCTGCCAGGCCTGATGGGATTCACCATGGGATGCAAAACTGGGAGTCAACATATTCCTTGGCATAGATCAAAAACTCATTAAAGTCAGAGATGTCACCAAAAGACCAGAGGAAATCTAAGTGCGGTGCCAATGTTAAAGTACGAAGAGATGAGAGTAACAGACCAGAAAATTTGGCTTCTGTAGCCGTAAACATGTTGGAATGAATCTTTCAATAGAGATAAGGTGGTTATTAAAACAAATCCAAAGGGGCAAAATGATACAGTGACAACAACTCAGTGTTTGCCATGTCAATAACAAAGGAGCAGCTATGACCCTCTGTTTTCATTTTGCTCCATGGAGTTGACTATAGACACTGACTCTGTATTGGTCTTTGCCGTAAATACCAGAGAAGAGCACAGGAACAATGACTTTCAGAAGAGGGGAGACATGGTAATAGAAAAACAGCACATTTTGGAGGGGTTATGTTAAACAATAAATAACACATATGTATCACGTATACAAATGTATGTAACACATACATATATGTGCACATAATACGTAAATACTAAATAATATGTATTATTTATCATAGAAAAGATCAGATTAAAGTATCTAAACAACTGGAGGACACGGAATTCAGCACAGCAAGCAAGAGACATGGACAGAGCTGACGAGTAAAACTATAAGGCAGTCAAAGAGCCTTTTTTAGCTTTTTCTTTCTTATCAATTTCTACATATTAGAAGGCAAAACTGGAACCTACAGTATCAGTGAATGCACTCCTCTCTTACAGTAAATATTGCTCCTGAGCTTTAAGGATTTTCTGTATCACAATGGACAGAATTATCAGAGGGCCAGTGAATCAACCAGTATTCATTTATGTCCTCCATTTCTTCTGACAATTATTATTAAAGGGGAGACACTGGGAGAAATATATGCACTGAGACCTGATTGCAAATGGAAGAAGCAAGTTTTATTACATTACATGGGTACATTCCTAATAGGAATCCATACTTGAAGAAAAATTAACTGAGCTAGTGAGTGAATCAGCATCAATCTTCTCCATTCTGTAATATTAATAGAAATTACAAAAGGCTCATGCTAGAAATCACTTTCAGAGACAGAAATAGATATTGCCCTGCTTAAATGATGTTCCAGGCAAACAGACTATTTTAATAATGGTGTAAGCTGCTGCCTCTTTGAAAAACTCAGTGTAAACCTTGAGGGCATCCTTGTCAATAGAATGTATGGCTTACGGTTCTGCATCACCATTTTCTAAAAAACACACCATGAGAAGTCCTTTTTGGTTTCAAGCATTCATTTTTTATTATTACTGGAAAAGAATAATGATGCATTATTTTCCTATGTATAATTTTACCCAGCAGCTGGATCCAAATGCTTCCTAGATGTCTGCACCACACAAGGTAATGTCAGTAAGAGATACCTAAATAAAAGATGACTAAATTTACCTACCAATACTAGATAGGTAGAAGCAGAGGGCTTGAGAGTTTATGCTAGCAGCAGGTGTAGGTATAAAACCATTTAAGGGAGAGGCAAGTCAAGATTCAAGAGGGTTTCTGCTTAAGATTTTTTTCAGGATATTAAAGATATTCACCTTTCCTTATAAAATACTTGAAGACATTAGGAGAACACAGCTGATTTGTTGTCACAAAAGGCAGACATCTACATGCTTCAGAAGCTCAGCTCCAAACTGAATGTATCTCAAGAAAATTTATGCAAGATAACATATGATAAATGTCTAGGAAACAAAAGAAGTCAAAATTACTCAAAAGAGAAATTGGACCAGCTTCCATATCTTTGAATTTGCAGTGATATTCAGCACCGAGACCTTCGTCAACTTACATAATACCTTTTGAGAGGAGAAATCTCTCTGGATGTTTTCCCTTTTCATAATGCCACAGCAGGCAAAGAGATTTTCCCTTCTAATTCTGAGGGGGTGAGCTGCTAGGAAGAAGACTTGAAACCACAAAAATTTCACATTTACTGTTTAGGAAAGACTTATGCTCCCCAAGAATGAGTCTTCAGATCCTGATCAAATTTTTTCCAAGGAAGTTTTTTTTTTCCTAGAAAATATTGGTCAGTCCTTTCTAATCCTGATGGATCATTCATGTTTTAGGGTTGGGGGGATGACCTAGCAGGAAAATATCTGAAAAATTATAATGTTAGGTGACATCTAGATCATGCCAGTGTAATGACGCAGAGATACTCATCTCCAGAATACAAAAGCTTTTTTCCTGCTTTATGTTTCTCTTTTATAATCCCTTGAAAATTCCCAGTGATTTGCATCAGTTACTTCTGTAGAAAGGTATTTTTAATGCCCCTTACATTCATGCAACTGTAAGTCTAGAAGATTTTCTATGATGTGCTTAAGTTGAAGCGTCTTAAAAAAAAAAAAAAGGGTAGAATGGGGACAGAGGAATTCTAGCTACTCAGATTCGTTCTTCTCCTTGGGATAAAACATCATTTCATGACCACTATGCTGGGTGGTCAGCCACTCATTTGACCTGGTCTGAAGGGAGACTATGAATTGAGAACAGGCTGAAATTAATGCCTGGTTAACTTAACGTGTTATCTTTATGTGATTATTGCACATTGCTGGATAGCTGAGTTAGCACATGTTGTGGTTTGACACTGGCCTGACACCANTCCAAGGACAGGCTGCTCCAGCCTGGAAGCAAGGGCCCTCTCTCTCCACCGGGTCGTCTACTGGATCCCAGCCTCCTCCAAGCATCCGCCCGCTCCGGCGTGGGCACCTCCCCCACAGGCTGCGGGTGGATCTCTGCATGCCCCGTGGGCCCATGGGCTGCAGGGGCTCAGCTGCTTCACCATGGCCTGCAGAGGAATCTCGGCTCTGGCGCCTGGAGCACCTCCTCCCCCTCCTTCTCGACTGACCTTGGTGTTGCCATTTTGTTTTCCCTCACATGTTCTCACCTCCTCCTCTTCTCTGACTAGAATCCAAAATCTTGTGACTTTGTTTTGATTTTCTTCTTAAATATGTCATCACAGAGGCGTTACCAACCTCTCTCATTGGCCCAGTTCTGGCCAGCAGCATGTCCATCTTTCCTAGCCATCAGAGATTGGCTCTGCCAGATATGGTGGAAACTTCCAGGAGCTTCCTCATAGGAGCCACCTCTGTGGCCACCCTGCTACCAAAAACCAGGCTGAGAAAAACCAATGCAAGACATTACCTGCAAATGAGTGTTTATTGCTATGGAATTGTCATTAGTGTCTTACTGTTAGTTGAATTGAAGCTTGGAGGTTTTTGCAGGGGTGCTTTTATTGTTTAAATCAAAACTGTCATTGTTGACACCTGCAAAGGTTTTGAGCTACACTAACCTAGTGAATTCAAACCTTTGAACTACTACAAGTCTGCAGCAACCATGAGGGAAGAATCTTCATCTAGGAAAACCATAGAGTACACAAAGACTGGGAAATATTAAGATTAGTATACCTATAAAGGTAATCAAAACAGCGACAGCAGAACATATTTTAAAAATTGTAGCTAGTTTTAAACATCATTTAGCAGAACACTGGCATGGCTGGGTAAGAAAGAAGTATAAATCAGACCTGCCTGGAGGGATTTCAAACAGCATGTTTCTTCCCTTATATTTGCAGCCTATTAAAAACATCCATGCTGATTTGAATAGCTTCTACTATCCCAGGCCTTACCCAGTCCATTGCATGTGTCATGGCAAGGAATGGAGACAAAAAAATTTAGCTCATTTTCTTTAAGAAAAGAGGCTCACATGATCACATTACTATTTTCTTTCATTGCTATGTCCTTCTCTAGTCACATTCCAATGTGTTGTTTAAATCTGGTAAAAGGTGTTTAAAATAACTAAATTAATGTACTTTTTTGACATTTAAGTGCGCAGATGAAAGGAAGTTTCACATCTTCAAAAAACACAGGAAGATGCACACAGGGGAAAACACTACCAAATACAGATTATGGGTTGCTTCAGACACAACTCACAAACAGCAAATTCAATGGCAATCAAGCTTCATTAGCTCTGATTCCCCCAGAACTGCTTCTTTATTGCTTCTCTTTTAAATAGGTACTTATTTTTACAGACACTAAGGTGTGCTGGATTTCACAAGACTGACTGAAGCTTGTTGGAGACTGTGTGATTATGTCCTTTGGCTCCAAAGGTTTTTGGACAAAGCCCTAACACAGCAGGAGATGACAGATTCCAGGAGCCAGAGATGTATCTTTGTGATATATGCAGTTTGTTTCTACTCCTGCTCTCTTATTGTTAACATCACACAAGATTTATATACCACACTGGCAGTCAATAGAAATGGCATTCAAAAGGTAATGATGTATTTCCCAGGAGCTGGAATGTGGGGCTTTCACACTGTCTACCTTCAGGGTTTCTAACTTAACAGTTCAGTCTTGCTGAGTTTTATATTCCCCCATTGTTAAAGATCATTGTTGCCCTCTCCAGAGAGAATACTAATACAAGCCCCTTTATGAACTAACCCTTCAAATGGATTTCTTCCTCTTCATAGACCACATGAAAGTTAGATGGCATTTAAAAATAGTGTGAACTTTGCCTTGGAGAAGCTGGCATAGCTCTTCAAGATGATGTGAAAGAACAGCCTCCATAACTTACTCTTGTGTGGCCTCCCTCAGTAAGCTTTTAGGACTCAGGCAAGTTGGTTTTTGATACTCCACCTTTTTATGTGCTTGTTACTGGGTATTTAGCATGGACACAAATATTACAATCGTCCATAACTCCACTCCTCTGCTTCCTACAGCCAGCTCTAAGTTTTGGCTCACTGAGCTCCTGGCATAGAGTATTCTACAGCCAAACTAAGTGCTTTTACTACTTTTCTCCTAACAGTTGGCAATCCATATATTTGCTGAAGTCCAAATAGCCCTCTAACATTGTGACAAGTCCCATGTTAGCATATGTCTTCATGATATCCAT
This sequence comes from Aleadryas rufinucha, assembly GCA_013397815.1. Classification (NCBI taxonomy): domain Eukaryota; kingdom Metazoa; phylum Chordata; class Aves; order Passeriformes; genus Aleadryas; species Aleadryas rufinucha. Next base: position 98,187 of record VZTH01008372.1, on the reverse strand, counting down.
CAAAAAGACATAGCCATCAGTTACAAGAAATAAAGCTTTAGGCAACCCAAGTCCCTGATCACCAGTTCTCACAGTACCCTATCATCAGTGCTGCCGTGATTCCTTATGTCTGTTATACACAGTAAAACAGAAATGAAGGGCTGCTAAGTTTTGTTTCCACCATTTAAATCCAAGGCAGATAACAGAAGTTCATCACTACTTTTTCTGCTCATAACTATTTCTGGCCTTCCACAGTGGAAGAGGCCATCCAGGTTTCCTTCCACTAATAGCCTGTAAGACTGAAACTACTCAGTCTCCTTGAGATCAGGACACTTTTCTACTACTGAAAAGCCTAAACCTGCTTCTTTATAATTCAGACTTCTTACCATTTCTTCTTGTAAGTATATAGGAACAAAATCATCATCACAAATCAACAGACAACACCTACTGAAGTCACTAGTAGCTGTACAAGTGCAAAAATCCTCAAAAGAAATTTTTAAAGTGTTCTTGTTCTCCTACATAAGAAATGTTAAAATAGTATACTGCTTGCACACTGGATCTGTCACTTATTTATATCCCTGCCAGTGAGGCTAGGACTGGGTCAGTAATGGGTGATGGTGGAACTGAGAAGACATAATCAAATGCCTGTTACTTATGTCAGTGATTCTAGCTGAGGCTAGTCCTGCAGAAAAATAAAACTCCACTTGTATAGGACTGACATATTTTGCCCTCAGGTTTATAGCCATAGGCTGTATTTCAGCTTCCCTCTGTGGATAAATTACAAAAAAGGCAGGAAATGGTCTGGAGGGGTTACCTAGTCTAGCCCCAAGTTCCATCAGAACTATTTACACCTGTTACCTGTTCCTAATAATTTCTGTTGATAAAAAATGCCTCAAATTCCCTACATAATATATTCTCTGTGCCTCTTTTACTACCTCTTACCTACAAAAATCATGGCATAAGTCTTAACAGTTCTAGATAAAGGAACAAAAACTTCTCACATGACCAGGGTCATATGTCAGATAAAATAAGAATGCAGTCATCTGCCAATTTGACCTGTGGGTAACCATCAAGGTTCTGAGTAATCTGTACTCTGACCAAAGCCAGAGGCTGTTAGGAGTCTTATACTTTGCAAAACTTGTTTTCCAGAGAAATAAAACCATTTGGCATGGCTCAGCCGAGGACTGTGTTTACACTGCCTGTAAATAGCCAGCAAGGAAGCAGAATCCTGACAGATTACTGTGGCATTCCTTGCAGCACCAGCCAAAATCACAGAATCACAGAGAACTGAGGTAAGAACACACCTCTGAAGGTCATCTTGTCCAACACCCCCTGTCTAGAGTAAGGTCAAGCAGAGCAAGTTGCTCAGGGCCACGTCCATTTGGGTTTTGAATATCACCAGGGTGGGGAACTCCACAATATCTGCAGGCAATCTGTTCCAGTCTTCAATCATGTTTACAGTAAAAATGTTTTTTTCTTATTTTGGCAACATCTTAGAAATAGGATAAGCAATTGATCTGAATTATTAAAGGGACTGGTTATAAAAATGTCTATAAAAATAAGCTAAAATAAAGGAGTATTTCTGCCAGTATATTAGTGGGATAAATCACAGCTAAAAACCAAGTCAGAGCTGCAGGGTGTCAGTAAACTGAGATTTATGTACTATCAGAAGCAAAGAGCCAGGAAATCTATGGCAAAAATAATGCTCTAATACACATGCTGACCCCAGAGAAGCCTCCTTCTCCTGCTCTCAAAACCTTGTTCATGGGCAAAGAGAAACACACCTAAAGGCAAAATTTTATTCTTAATATAAATGAAGTCTTAACAGTCTAATTCAAGAATCAGTATTACTCTAGATATAATTTACACAGAAGAATAAAGAACACATAGTAATCCAGTTAGAAACCTCAGTAATGACAATATTACTATTTAAACTGTAACAAACACACTTAGGGATTTTTTTCCCCTGAAGAAAAAAAGATGCCTCTTCTCAGGAAATTAGTGACAGGACAAGAGGACATAGCCTGAAGCTGCACCAGGGAAGGTTCAGATTGGACATCAGGAAGAATTTCTACATGAAAGAGTTGTCAAGCACTGGAATGGACTGCCCAGGTAGGTGGTGGAGTCACCATCCCTGGAGGTCTTCAAGAAACGATTGGACATGGCTCTCAGTGCCAGGTTCTATTTGATAAGGCGGTGATTGGTCAAAGGTTGCACCTGATGATCTCAGGGGTCTTTTCCAATCTAAATGATTTTGTTATTCTGTGATTCTTTAATTTACATAATGTTGTGCTTTTACATGTTAGATACTATTTCTTTGTACTTTTTCTTATCCCTAAAGTCTGCTTTTTTCAGCTGTAGGTCTGAGTTTCATTAACTACCGTTATTCAGTTGTTTATAGTGTCAGCCTGTGCCCATCTCTTATAATCCTGTGTCTGTACTTCTCTGCACCACATACTTTGTCTCCAATTCTCAAGGCTTGTATTACCCTACAAAACATCGTTGTTTTAAGGTCACAAATATTTCACTTTACATCAAATATTTATTTACATTTTGTTCCTGCTATCTGCCTAAAAGTCAAGGGATATCATAGAAAGATAAGGAAGTGATGCAATTTAGCCACTTACACCTGGTCAATAAAAGGAATTGATGTCAAGGCTAAACAAAGTCAAACAAAGATGCAGGCAGGTCAAACAAAGTTCACACAGAGGAAGCCTGACAAGCCTCCCTCCGAGAACTTGAAAACTGTGTAGAAACCCTGTGTCTATGGGTAGCAATGGTGCATTACAGAGCTACATGGGCACACTTGGGAGGGGATGACTGTGTTCCTGAGGTGAAAGCACATCAGGTTCGGAGCTGTAAAAGGTCCTCTTTGGACTTCATGCTAAGGCAAGTTATGTTTATCTACTGCTTTATCTTGCCCAAGGTGCTAGTAATGGAGGCTTCTGACGTTTCAGCTCTGATACATTCAAATATCATACTTATTCACATATACTTAGACACAGGTTTGAAATACAATCTTAAGACACCATCCATTGACACTTGCAGATTCCTCTCTAGTGACATGCACTTTGAGAAATAATACACTGCATCTGGGTTAAATCTCTCTTGATCCAGATATCTTTGCCATGCAATAATGAGGGGTAAAACCTGCATTTTTGGGTGTTTTTCCATTAAGATTGGATGGCATTTCAATAGATAAGACAAGAAGATCAAAATAGCCTCCTGTGACAGTGCAAAATTTGTGTGGTTACGTCAGAGTGCATAATAGCAAGAGTACTGGTCTGCATGAGGACACACAACTCCACAAAGCTCAATGGTGTTATACCCCTTTACTTAATTCCACCTTCCTGGAGAAGTGCTAGCAGCATGCTCTGAGATTAACTCATACAAAGCAATATAAAAGTCTTAACATGATCATGGATAGATTTTTTCCTTTGTGGTTGGCTTCTCACTGGAAGAACCTCAACTGTTAGGATGAAAGGTGATCTGTAAAAGCTACCCCTCAAAAAAAACCCCCACCAAAACCAACTAACCAAGCAACCAAAAAAACCCAGAAACAGGCAACACTTTTTTTAAAAAAAATGTACAAAATCCTATTCCCTGTGAATATTGTTTAAAGAATATAAAATATATATTTCTTCAGAAGGAGAATAGATAGTTTCAGAATATTGGGAATATTGGTGTGTATACCAGGCTCTCTAATTAGTTAGCATTCTGATTACAGAAATGTTTTTATAACACTACAAGAGAAAAGTTTCCCCATAATACCATGTCAAAATAATAAAATATGACAAAAACATCTTGCAAAGGCATGATTTTCAATCTGAAAATGCTGACTCCATGCAATAAAAACATTTAAAAATCATACAGTAATTTTCTAAATTTTCACACTTTGATATAATTAAAAAGTTTTGAGTTGTATCATTCTGACATTGAAGATTTATTACAGAACATATTATGGAAGTTAAAACAGTGTAGATGAGTATAAATGAAATATCTTCTGAAGTGATCTGTAAGAAAAAAACAAAACCAAAACAGCAGCTCTTAATTTGAGATGAAATAAAATCGTAAAAATCACATAAATTACTGTGGGATAGAATTTTCATTTTCAAGCTCATACTAAGTGTTCTATTAGTTTGTCACATAATGTTTGAATCTTGGACAGTTAGAATAGGCAAAGTAAATCCAAATGTTCTCATAATAGTATTAGTATTGGTCTCAAAGTATATCACTTTCCCCGAACACCTAATTTCCTTGGAAGAATAATTATTCTTTCCTAGAGATGAAACTCCTTCTCCAGTTACTAACTGCAACCTCCAAAGACATTTCAATTTTTCTCAACCAATATTAATTAAAAAAGACATATTGGCAGTGATTTTCGGAGACTGACTAAAACCAACAACACTAATAAGAGATGTGAAACTTTTTGGTTTAGATATGACAAGAAATTCGCCATTAGAGCTGTTCATTATCTTGGCTTGGTCCCTAGTGATTTTCTAACCTGTCAGAGGAATCTCTGGAATAGGAAAATTTCTCTAGGTTTTTCAAATCTATTTTTAAATAAAACAATATTCATTAAAAGTTTTTGAATTAAAAGGTTGGTCTTCTAACAAAAAGACCTATTTCTATTACTGAGTACTGAGACAAAGATGATGATTCTGGATCCTGTGTGCCTTGTGACCACACTGTCAGCTTTTTATAAGGTATCTTGTACCGACAATTGGCAATGGTGCTGTTTATGTACTAAGAACAGGATTGTCAAAGGTAACCCACTTGCCTAAATCCCACTGAAATCAAAAGGGCCTATAGACTCCAAGTATGTATTTACAAGTACTTGTCTGCACTATAGGGAGACATTCAGTCCATCTGACCTCACCCACTGAGAAGGAACTACACCTCTTGTATTCAGTGCAGCCAGTGGATCAGTGGCCACCTAACCCAGGTGTTTAAGATTCATTGATATGAGAGCTTAGACACCTTGCAGCTGTATGGGAAATTGGCTTAGACCTGAATATCCACACTTGCAAATGACAAGTCTGTAAGCAAGCCTAAGCTGCAAGCAAGTAAAAGTACATTTGATTGGTTGTTTTAAACCTCAAATTATGAACTTTATTACACTAGAAATTATTATAGCTGCTATTGGCATTATAATATTTGAGTATGGTCTATCAGCACTCTTTGCATTTCAAAAAGATTTTTTGTTTCACAGACACTGAGTCAGGTGATACGCACCTCTCTGCCTTTTGCTATCCTGCCAAGTACCTACATGGTACAAGGAGACACATGCATATTTGATCCGAGAATTGAGGACCAAGTCCATTTTCAACTGCAAAATAAGGGCTCAAAATGCCTTTGATGACCATATTTTTTATGCTTATATTGCAATGGAAGATGTATTGAGAAAAAGCCACATGGAATAAAAGCATAATTTAAATGGTGGAATAACTGACATAGCTAAAAATATTAATATGGAAAATTACCTCTTGAGAGGAATAAACCATGAAAATATGAAGAGTTTTTCTTTATAAAAGATATATATAGTTGTTCTGTGTTCAGCAGATAAAGAGAATAGACGGACTGAAAGGGTCTGAATAATGATGATAAGAGAAATGTAATCATTTGAATGTATCCCACAGTTTGTCTTTCAATATACTTTAGACTACAAGCCAGAAAGATCAAGAAAGGTTTAGTCAGAGCAACCAGAACAATTATCAGAAGCTAGCAGTAATAGAGATGCCAGCTAATATGGCAGAACACAGACTATCCAGTTCTTGAAATAACCTGGAGATGGGAAGCTGGGGAGTAGTCTTCTACAGTGTATTACAAAACCAGGGAATTGATGATGTGAAAGTTGGAGGAAGGGAAAGGTGGAACTGACCATTGAACAGCAGCATTCTTGTCTCAGGAAACAGAAGAAGGGGAATAAAGACCTCAACAAAATAGCAGACTCAATTAGTTCATAACTCTGGAAGATAAGTCAGAGTCTACAGCTGTAGAACTAAAGCCATAGACATTTAAGTTAGGTGTCATTGAGGGCTGATGGTGTCCTGGGGGGCATCAGGCCCAGCATCGCCAGCTGGGCAGGGGAGGGGATTGTCCTGCTCTGCTCTGCACTGGGGCAGCCTCACCTCGAGTGCTGCGGGCAGTTTTGGGTGCCACAATAGAAGACATTAGAGAACATCCAAAGGAGGGCAACAAGGATGATGAGGGGCCTTGAGGGGAAGCCATAGGAGAAGTGACTGAGGTCACTTGGTCTGTTCAGCCTGGAGAAGAGGAGACTGAGGGGAGACCTCATCACAGTCTGAAACTCCCTCATGAGGGGAAGAGGAGGAGAGGCACTGATCTCTTCTCTCTGGTGACCAGTGACAGGACCCCAGGGAATGGCCTGAAGCTGTGTCGGGGGGAATTAGGTTGGATATTAGGAAAAGCTTCTTCACCCAGAGAGTGGTTGGGCACTGGAACAGGCTCCCCAGGGAAGTGATCACAGCACCAAGCCTGACAGAGTTCAAGGAGCATTTGGACAATGCTCTCAGGCACATGATGTGACTCTTGGGGATGTCCTGTGCAGGGCCAGGAGTTGGATTTTGATGCACCTTGTGGGTGCCTTTCAACTTAGAATATTCTATGATTCTAAAATCTTTTTGACTATAAGGTTATGTAAACATGAGGACAGATCACCTAGGGAGATTTTAGTCTCTCTGCCACTGGAGATTTTCAAAAGCAGCTGAGAGAATCATCTGTCAGGAAAGACAGAGATATGGCTGATCCTTCCTCTGGAGTGGCCATGACAGCCTTCCTAAATTCTCTCCCTTTGATTTCTTTGATTTTTATGCTCTGTGTTAATTAGCTTCCCAAATCCTTCTTTGCCCTCTTTTTGCTGTGTTCTCCTTAGGGAATATATGTCACATGAAATAAAAATGTATTCCTTTACTGGAACCTTTTTTGCTCTAAATTCAGCAGTTATAAAATCAATACCAGTTAGACAGAAATGAAACCTTTCTGCCTTCCTTTCTCCAATCAACTCTGTTTAAAGAAAAAGGAGGGCTATTACACTACATATAAAATATTGATCTAAAAGATACTAGAAGTGCATAATGCATGAGAAAAGCTGAGATTTCTGTTTTGGAAAAGTCTAGCAAGACTGTTTTTTTATTTTGTTATATAACAGTCCTGTTTATTGTCATTTTATTTTACAATTGGAATATGGATGAGCAAACCTCAAATGATTCCCCATAAAGCAATATGGGAAATATTTAAAATGCACAGTGAGATGCTAGGCCATGTCTCTTTGCAAACACCTAGCTCTCAGTCCTCAATACATTTCCCTCAGTTTCAGCAACTCTCACTAGAAGCGGGATTTAGGTCACCCATGCCATTCCAGTCAAGGGGTGATTTTATTTGATTAGGAGGAAAAGCTGATAAGGAGCACTGTCAAATGCATCCTGGCAAGGCTAGCAGTATTGGTGGCAGGCAGTTCCACCCAGCAGAAACCAAGGTATTCAGTGGGGCAATTCTCTCCCACAAAAGTCTGTGTTTTCAAATGTATTATTGTACATAAATGTCTTCAATTAGCTAAAACAAGGTTTCAAACACATTTTATTTTGTGCTAGCTCTCAAAATAAACTTAGTCAATGACTGTTCAGACATCTTAATTTTATGTGCTTGGCTCTAGAGTGGAATTTAATATTACACAAAAACTTGGGAAAATGTCAGAATAATTATTGGAGAGATTCCAAATACCCTGAAAAACTGCCCTACTCAATAAACTACATAGGTATATTCAATATCGTTTGTTTCACCAGGGCAGTGAATCTTGAATTTTTCTCTGAAAAGAAATGAGAAGAGGGACTGAATCATCCTCCTGATTTGTCTCCAACTCCTACACACAGTTGCATAGGCAAAGAGTGGTGGCAAGTAGGAAACTTCTGCTTCAAATTGCTCTTCTTTAAAAGGAATGAAACACTCCTTTCCAACTGGCTTTTAGAGGACAACAGCAAACATCATTCCTCCATGAATGAAGACTATTCTTACAGAAGTGTGCCAGACTTGCTGTTCCTGAGAATATCCCTCATGTGAGGCAGGCACAGGAGTATCTGCTCTTGGGATCACAGTCAAGCTTAAGCATGAAAGACAGGACAAGCTACTCTGTTACTGTCTGAGGTACATCAAAATTAAAAAACAGAGACAGCTGCTGGGGATGCTCTCATTAATAACTGGGTGGCAACACAGCAGTAGTTTTTGGGATTGAATTCTATTTCAAACCTATGTCAGGACTGGACACAGATCCTTGACATGCAATCAGGACAGGACAGATAACAGCTGACACACAATCTTGACTTTTCTGGCTTCTGATCAATTGAAATCTTTATCCACAGGAGTCAATTTGCTTTTGAGAGCTGAAACAACTGTCACAGATGTTACATGTTTGGGAAAAGTCTACACTGTTTTGTGGGCATAGATGGGACCAGTTCACTTCAACATCTTCATTAATGACTTGGATGCAGGATTTGAAGGGATACTTAGCAAATTTGCAGATGATACAAAAGGAGGAGTTGTTGGCTCCCTTGAAGGCAGAGAGGCCCTGCAGAGGGACCTTGATAAATTAGATGACTGGGCAATCACCAATCATATTACGTTTAACAAGGGGAAATGCCCAATTCTGCACCTGGGATGGGGCAACCCTAGGTGGACATACAAACTGGGGAGCATGAGGTTGGAAAGCAGTGCTTCAGAAAGGGACCTGGGGGTCCTGCTCAATGGCAAGCTGAATATAATTCATCAGTGTCCCGGCAGCCAGGAGGACCAACCGTGTCCTGGGGGGCATCAGGCCCAGCATCGCCAGCAGGGCAAGGGAGGGGATTGTCCCGCTCTGCTCTGCACTGGGGCGGCCTCACCTTGAGTGCTGGGGGCAGCTCTGGGTGCCACAATAGAAGAAAGGCACTAAACTATTAGAGAGTGTCCAAAGGTGGGCAATGAGGATGGTGAGGGGCCTTGAGGGGAAGCCGTATGAGGAGTGACTGAGGTCACTTGGTCTGTTCAGCCTGGAGAAGAGGAGACTGAGGGGAGACCTCACTGCAGTCTGCAACTTCCTCATGAGGGAAAGAGGAGGGACAGGCACTGATCTCTTCTCTCTGGTGTCCAGTGACAGGACCAGAGGGAATGGCCTGGAGTTGTGTCAGAGGAGGCTTAGGCTGGATATTAGGAAAAGCTTCTTCACCCAGAGAGTGGTTGGGCACTGGAACAGGCTCCCCAGGGAAGTGGTTACAGCACCAAGCCTGACAGAGTTCAAGAAGAGTTTGGACAATGCTCTCAGGCATATGGTGTGACTCTTGGGGATGGTCCTGTGCAGGGCCAGGAGTTGGATTTCAATGCACTTTGTGGGTCCCCTCCAACTCAGAATATTCTGTAATTCTATGAATTCAATAGTTTTGCTATTGGCTTTAACGGAGTGATTAAACCTTGGGCTTACTTTTAGAGGAGTGACTTAATTTCTTCCTTTCTAACAAGGGGAATGCTACTTAAAAATCTCTATGCTAAACAGAGATCTTGGCATGGTAGAGCATAGTAAAATTTTAGTTTCTAATCCTACAAAGACATATAATATGCTTAAATATAAGAATGTGAAGCATTACAGAGGTGCTGCTCCATTTGGACTGAGTTTTCCACTCTCTTCCATGCTGCTATGCAATAATCTGGTGTTTTGAAACCTTCATTTTTCAGTTTGCTCTTTCTTAATTATGAACAGAATTTGTGAATTTCATAGACGTGTTATATGGGTAACTAAATTTCATTTCAGGATAAACTTGTACTGAGATCTTGGCCTGCAAATCATCATATAAGAAAGGGTTGTCAGAGTGGTAAATATTAAAGTACATGGCCAGACTTTTAAAGATGACTGGCATTGCACTGGAAACATAAGGCCACCATAAAATTCTCTTCATCTGAAAAATATATTAAAAAGTTTAGGTCTTTGATTACCCTTCCTAATACTGTCTNGGGGGTACTGCAGGATTAGGGGTACTCTGCAGGATGCAACACTTCCTTGCACATGGATTTGCATTTCTATATGTAGACAGCCAGATATACTGCTTATGCATGTTCACAGTCTTTAAGATTTTTTTAAGACTTACAGAGATGTGTTTCTGAACACTGGTGAGCAGCATTGAGTCTTGGTGGAAAATCAGCTTAATTTTCTTCCTCATCTGTTTTCATTTTCCCACTTTCACTTGAGGGATTCATCCCTCATCTTATTATAACTTTGTGGAAATTTATTGCAAAGTTTTGGTAGATTTCCTTAGTAGAATTCAGTTATTGCAAGTTTTAAACTGATATTTTTACATCCACATTGTGACATTGACTTTTATAAAACCATCTAAATGACTGTTGCCTTGAAACTAAGCTGGAAAAAAATATACTACAATACCAGACTTTAGTTCTGGTTGAGGAAATTGTTTGTCAGAGTGATTCCATTGTCTAGGGAGCAAGTCCTCACCTGAGAGGAAAATCACCTCCTTCTTGTAAAAGTAATTTAATAGAAGTGACTGGCAGACAGCCCTCTACCCCCTCCACTCTCAGCGGTGTATGCTGTCTCTCAGCTGAGAACTTGTGGAGCACATCTTGCTCTTAAAGATTAACACATCTTTAAATATTTCATTTATAATGGCACAGCCTCCATGGGAAAGACTGAAAGCTATTCCATCAATTCACTGATAAGCTGGGTGTCAAGGCAGTCCCCAAGGAAGTAAAAGTTTGGACATCTCCAAGTAAATTCAGAAATGGAATCTGTGTCTGCCACATCCTGTAGAAAAAACCCCAAGCTGCCAAGTATCAGATAAAAAAGGGGCTGCACATCTGCTGCTGCTTTTATTTAGGACCAAACCCAGCAACTATGGTTTGGAAATTCTTAACTGATGCCTCCTGCAGACAGCCTGGAAGAATGCTGCACTGCTGAGCTGAAGACGAATTGTATAAATCGCATCACAATAAATTAAAACACCTACAGATTTAAAAACATCTAGACACATAAAGGTGAAGATAGACATGTTTGTGGAATCTTCACAGGTCCCTAAATGTCTATATATGATTTGGAGATTGCATAATTAGCAGTTTTGCATTTAGTGTATTTGAAAATCTCACTGGGCTTTACATATTTTACCCCAAAAGTCTCACTTTCAACTGACCTTTCAGCAAGCATGGTTGTTTCTTTCCCTCTTCACTCCTGTTTTATAATGCTAGCAGTGTTGTTTGCTTTATTTGTGCTAGAGCACAGCGGAGAAGAGTCATGTCCAAGGAATGTCTCTTTGGATGCACATTCAGCTTCTGCTTTCAGTTTGGGATGAATGCCAGCAGCGCTGGTGTCACTGAGATCTCTCAAACCTCACTCTGTGCACAATTGCTGCTCGATACTTATATAATCAACTCTTGATTCACCAGGTAGTAAATAGACAAAATATTTGCACACATCTGCTAAGAGAGACAGTGTAACCCAACAGGCTCAGTTTCTCTGCAGACCCTTTAATATAAAAACACCCAGGATATGCAGTTATGCAGTGATCCATTTGGGAGCTTACATGTGCTAAGATATATAGATCTAATATTTCATTTTGGAGAGATGGTTTATTTCCAGCAGTAAATATGATGTTTGTGAAATGAGAATGGGCTATTTCAAACTGTTATAAGGCCACTGAATAATTGAATTATTACTCATCAGGGGGCAGTATAATTTGTTACCTGTGTGATTCCAACACTCTGAATCAAAGTAATTACATTCATGGTGTCATTTAGGGAAACAGTGGCATGAAGGTCTCTATGAAGAGAAAGACAATTGCTGAAAGGATTTTGTTGAAATAATAGCACCAATTCAATTGGTCCTCTTGCTTCATTCATTTATTATATGGCTAAATAGCTCATTCAGCTCTGCTTTGTTAGAGTGACAAATATAAGCTTTGCAAATAGTGTCTTTGAAAGGAAAAAAGCACAGATTCTAAGGGGAAAATACCAAATAGGCCTTTTTAGAATCACAAATGTGCAAATGGCAAATGGTAGAGTAAAATTATTAAAAAAAAAAAAAGAAAACACAAAAGCAGATTTGAATATCCTTTGATATTCAGTGATAAGATTCCACTAGAGGTTTGTCTGGTGTAAAGAACTGGTGGGAGATATCTGAAGATCGCTTCAAACCACAGAGCAGTCACTTCTAAATCTCATGAACTAGGCTTCAGAAAACTATGAAGTAGGTATAAAAAAAAAAAAAAAAGCAAGGAGTCATTTTAAAGACTAAGTATTTTGGAGTTGTTGCTTTATGTTTGTCAACACACTGTAAGTATGCAAGCATTCATGTATGTGAGTATGAAGTGTTGTGCTACTGTTGTGCTACTTCATCCACATCTTACACCTTAATGCATTTATTGCCAAGACCTTTCTGTGACACGGGACAATCCTGCACTCACTGTTTTGAGAAAACAAAAAGAGCTGAAAGCACATCATGCAAGCTGAATGAATAGCTTACGACCACTTTTTCTTAAGATTTACTTTAGCTTTTTCTTTAAAATTATTTATACATTGTTGAGCATGACCACAACCATCTTTGGCTTTCTTTAGGCATTTGGCTCCAGTGTGACTTAGAGAAGCACATCCAAGAGCCAAAAAAATAGGTGTTACAGAGTGGTGACCTTAAGAACCTTTTTTCAGATACCTAAATCAGTCTTAAAAAAAGAGGTTACTCCCCAACTACAGCAACTGGTGATGGCCATGATGATTCTGGTGAGGGGGGTTAGGTTTTTTTGAGATATTCTGCAAAATGTTCATGCACTCTATGAACACAGGTGGTGAACTTTTAAAGCAGTAATTGGGTTTTCCTAGGTAGATTCAACACTGATCTGGAGAAACCACTGACTACCTGCAGTTGAGAGGTTATTTCCAGTGGATTTCACCAACACAACACAACAAGGGCACTAATGATCCAGGGTGAGAGAAGAACAGCAAAATTCGCTTTTTCCTTGTGAAATCAGTGCAGAGCCAGTGCATGGAAAGAGCAGAACAGCAATTCATGAAGAGTTTCGTCCACTGAGATGAACTCAATAGGAATTGTTGGCATTTTCTGGGAGCTGATCTGAAAGTATGACCTTGTTTTAAGCTAAACAGCTATCTGCTTCAGGGACATAAATTGAAGCTATTTAGGTGTTGTGAAGTCTTGTGGTAGACTTGATAATACTTCAGAACCATTAGGATATGAAAACACTTCAGGCAGGCCACTTTTTTCTATTAACCCCTGCTTAGCTCTATGAGGTCTAATATTTTTACTTACCCTAAGCTGGACTGTCTGTTCTGCTGACACCCATGCTGGTACCAGGGACATCGCAGAACTGACCAGTTCAGGCAACGGGAAAGGTCTTCTCAGCATCTGAGAAGAATTTGTGTCTAGTTAGCAAAAGACACGTGCCAGTTCCAACAAGCTCTTGAGCACCTCAGTCCTGTAGTGTTTTGAATTCTCAGCCAAAGAATGAAACCCTGATAACTGGAAAAATTTTGCCCTAAAAATAGATTTCTTTATATTGTTGGATTCATGTAGCATTTTATACAATTACAGCCCTTGGAAAATTTATATTCTGCAGATCTGGGTAATAAATCCTACACTTTACATTACTAGTGTGGCTGTGTTATAAGCCCTTACTGCTGAGTCTAACATTTATTATTGGGGAACAAGCTGGAAACCAAATCCACACTTCTGAAAGTGTTCCATACTACCACAGCGTTTTAGCAAACTCTGAACTGCTATCTTCATCCGTGGACTTATCGTGGGGATTTATCATGGTGCCTACACACAGAAATAGCAGGCCTATATGCACATATTTTTTGGAATGAGAAACAAAATAGTGATTTTTTTTTTTTTTTTTT
>VZTH01008372.1:0-84284 GCA_013397815.1 Aleadryas rufinucha | reverse complement strand
TTTTTTTTTTTTTTAAATAGGAACACAGCTTTCTGATGTGTGTAATCATTTGAGGAAGCAGTCTTTCAGTTGAGTAATTTAAAAACAAGAGTGGTTTTTGCTGAGGGAAAAATCCTTTTTGAAAATCTGTCTCATATTATCTCGAGGTGATCTTCAGGAGCCTGACAGTGCAGTTCCACATTATGGTATCTCAGGGCATAATTTTATCCTGAGTTATCCCTCTAAGGCAAAACCAGCATAAAAGATGTTTGCCTTTCCCTGTGCCTGATTGCCTGTTCCCTGTATTCTGATGTACATACACCCTAATACAGATCAGTGAAATGATCTATTTTGGAAAGCAAATACCCTCCACTACTTTTGTACAAAACAATATCTATTAACACTCTGTTTATCCTAAATCGAGAAGATTGTCAGGCCCTTTTTCCCCACTTCTCATTGCAAGGATTTGCAGTTTTCTCCTGGTCTCACTGTGAGACCTCACAGACAACTGTACCCATGGCACAGAGCAGTTCTGCAAAGCGCACACAGCCTCCTTCCAGCAAGGCTGGGACTAGGAGGCACAGAGAACCATGGCCATAGGATGGCTAAGGTTGGAAGGCATCTCTGAAGCTCATTTAATGTGACCCTCTGCAGTGAGCAGGGACATCTCCAGATACATCAGATTGCTCAGAGCCACTCCAACCTGATCTTGAAATTCTGGAAGCAGCCTTAAGACTTGCAAAGGAAAGCCCTGAGGCAGGTTGAAGACTAGAAAAAAAGGTCCACACCAAGGTATAGATTTTCCAAAGACTTTCTTATTTCTTTTTTTTTTCCTTTGGAAATGCAGGTGCTGGCAATCTGGGCAAGCTTCCAAGACATGTAATTACATTCTATCATATTACATTCTCCTTGCAATTGATATTTACAGTCATGACACAGTAAGAGACCATGGACAGTCTTGCAAGCAGACAGCAGCAGTACTATACTATTTAAGGCCTTAAACACTGGAATTAAAATGCTGGTGTGCATGCGTGCTATATGAAAAAAAAAAGTCATTTATATAGGGAACAGAGGGAAGAGCTGAAAAGAAAAGAAATCAATCAGATAGGGAGGAAATGTGACAGAGTTAGTAAGGCAAAAATTACAGCCTTTCAGTGTTCTTACTCAGGAGGACACAGGATGGGCTCAGAGTCCCTGGCCTGATTGGCATCCCCTGTGAGTTTATGGCAGATGGCAAAGCTCCCCTCAGAAAATGTTGTGAGCAGGAGTTCCGAGGAGTTATCAGTGGGGACGGCTGTCAGGTGCCATGGTTTAACAACTACCACATCCAAAGCACAGGTTCGTCTCCATCTCTTCAGCCTGGTTAATGAAAGCATTTAGGTTCCTGGAGAAAGGCACATTCTGAAAACACCTTCATTTACCTCCAGGACTGTGTGACCAAAAGCTCTGATTCAGAAGCCATCTCCCCAACATGGATTGCCTGTATTCCATGTAGCATCCTGGCATTCGTGTGCCGGTGCCACAGGAAAATGGTGCTTTCTGAACAAAACGTGATTGAGAAAGTCCTTGTTTGAGTATAAATCCCTGATTGCCTCCAAATAAATGGAAACCTTGTAGTTAAATACATAGTAAATGTGGGTTATTTCCAAATATCTACAGCTCTCTGATTGAAGGAAATACATCTGCCAGAGACAGCAGCTGCTTCTAGTCTTCTGACAGTGTAATTAAAAATGTTTTTATTTCTTTCTCTTTCTTTCTTTCTTTCTTTCTTTCTTTCTTTCTTTCTTTCTTTCTTTCTTTCTTTCTTTCTTTCTTTTTTTCTTTCTCTTTCTTTCTTTCTGTCTTCCTTTCTCTCTCTCTCTCTCTCTCTCTCTCTCTCCCCCTGCAGTAATCACACATGGGCATGGACTCCGCACACAAGCTGGAGGTGCAAAGTCGTTTATTGCGCAGCCCAAATTCCCTAAATACCAGCACACAACAGGATATAACATCATATAAACAGGAAAGATGTTCACCACAGTGTTCCCCAATCACCTGGGGTAGTGCACAGACATTGCCTATTATGGTAACCGGTAAACAATACCCTACAAGGTCACAAACTGCAACCATCACCTCTCACAGGTCCAGCCCTGTCCACAAACCACAATCCTCTCTCCGCCCATCCCCGGAGACCTGGACACAGTCCCAGGGTCACCTCCGGGACCATGAAAGAGGCTCTCTCTCCAGCCTTCAGGGCTTATCTCTCTGTCACCACATAGTGTAACCCAACATCCCGCCTCCCTCCTTTTTCTTTTCCTTAGGTTTTTCCTGGAGAGTTTATAACACTCAAATCCTCCCAGATTAAAATCATATCATTCCCCCTTGAGCTAAATAAGCATCCTTGGCTACAAGGTTCTACTGAGTCCACGGGGCCTCTGCCAGTTTTATGGTCTTTCAGAAATTGACTTGTTCACTTGCGCCTAGATTCAATACATGCATGTAACAGGTTGGGGAGCACAAGGTCTGTGCTTGGGGGGAGAAACTTCTGCGCTTCTTTCACTTGCATAAATAACTCAGTTTTACGCATCTTACCACCTTGACACCTTCTGAGCTTTGTTTTTCTGGCAGCTGTAAGATCTAGCTTCATTGTCAGGAGAAGTTTGGAAAGAAAAGGTAGAGGAAGAAGATCGCCAGTTAATCAGTTATGGTAAGGACTTGATCTGCTCAGCCCACTATGCATTTTAGGAGAGGAATGAATATAAAAATCAAGAAGATTCCAGACACAAAAATCAAACAGTTTTGTTAGTGTAAAAATGTGCAGCCTGTGCACATTTGTTGTCTGTTTGAACTGAAAACAAGTTTGATCTATGACAGAACATTAATTGTGGGTTTGGAACATCCTGGAGGCACACTGGTAGAATATGGTGTTGAATTTGGCCCCTTAAATCCATCGATACTGGAAACTTCACCAAGCTGGACTTTAGACTGTATTCACACAATAACTGGCAACTGTTCCACTTCAGCATGAGTTCCTGCTCATCAGCTCACCCACAGCCACTGACCATGATCACAACCCCAAAGCGAGTGCAATTGCATCATGAAAGCTGACACGCTTTGCTTGGTCTTTGGAGCAAATGCCTAGAAGGTAAAAGGCAATAATTCAATTTCTTGACATATATCTGCTGAGAACAGCAGTGTAAGACTATGCTTTTAAAAAGGCACTAAATGTGCTAGGTTTTCAGTTCTCACTTGGATTTGGATGATGTGATTTTTAAGGGCATTCAGAAAATCTCAGGGAAAAAAGACACCAAGAAGAACCCTGACTGTTAACTTTAAAACCATGAAGTTTCCAGTTTTGAGTAGACACACAGAGCTTTTAGTGTATGAGGTCTGAACCATCTTAAAAAGATTCAAAATCCTTTCTAAGATGCCATTTAATACAGATTCATTCCTATTCAGCCCTCCCCTGGACACTTCTCCTAAGGTCTGCAGATATATTTGGCTTTAAGATATGACTATAAAGCAGGCTAAAAATGTAGAGCTGTTAATTAGCAACGTCATTTATTTGATTCGGTATTTATTTGCTCATTTATAATGCCTGTTTGAGCTGATATTTATTGTTATTTCGATAGGCTGGAATGCCTCGAATTTAATGAAGTTAGCTGTATTTGAAATCACTGATAATAAATGCCTTTCACTTCAGTGGGGTTGGGTTTTCAAAAGGATTTATGAAATGTTAGACTAATAATGTCAGATCATTGTTTTTGTGGAAGATGACCTGTACATGTGACCATCCCAGCTGCCCTCATCTGAATCCTTTGGGAAGATAGGGTTTCATGACATGGAAATGAATTGAGCCTAGCAGTCTTGTATGCTGTATGTACTCCATGTCCGTGAGCCCACATTCAAATTTCTTGTTGGAATGACATCTGGGCAAATTACAGCACCTTGTCCCCAGAGTAATATTGTTGTGTGTGGGCTACCAGGGAAAAATAACTCATCCCAGCCAGCTCCACGGTGTGGAGTCAGGAACTGCTGAACCACAGAGTGCATCTGCTCCACAGTGCAAACACTCACCAGTCTGGTTTAGAAACACCCTGACTCTGTTGGCTGGCACTCCTGCTCCTGAGGGTCTGTCTTTTAAGCTGCTGACCATCTCCAAGGAGCTGTTTATGGGCCTAGGGAGACTGAAGAGATTCAGTGACTTTCACAGACTTACATGTGGCCATCCCTCGCTAAACTCAACTCTGGATGTAGCTGCCTCTCCTATGGGGCTGTGCCGCAGGTAAGACACCTGCACTGCTGCTGCTCAGAGGTTTCCTAAAATGAATGTATGCATTTTTTACAGATTCCTTAATGTGAAATGTCACATTCCTGGCAGAGAAAGTATATAGTCTTTTGAAGTGTTTCTAAAAAATGTATGAATGATAACCTTTTTTTTTCCTTCTTCAGGTTAGCCTATATCTGTGACTAAGTGGTGGGGTATTTGCAAAACTTAGAGAGGGATCAGAAACATGGCACTGTATTTGAGGTTCATTTGTAGAAGGTAAAGTAGCATATGTTATGAGTCAGTTAATCTCTTTAGGGCTTTATCCAGCACAAATTAGGCTCTGTGGTCACCGAGTCACAGCAGGCTGTGGGCCGCTGTAGCCTTGGAGCTTTATTCCGATTCAGCTGCCAAGAAATGAGCTGCTCTGTAGGCGCAAAAATTGGCTTATGCTCTGTGAACTCCAGCCAAGCGTGAGCAGTTTCAGAGGCTGCTCTTTCTCTGGGCCCAGCTACATGATTTCATTCTCCCCACCTCCCCCATCTTGATGCTAAGATGCAGCCCCTAGAAAATAAAGAAGGTGCTAATTCAGCCTCATTAGAAATCAGTAAAGGTTGTGAAAAAGTTTTAAAATATGTGGAAGCCCTCATTGCTTTGGCTGTTACAAATACCCACTGCAGAGATTAGCTCTGTGCTGCTGCTGGAAGTGGGAATGGTATTTTTTTTCTGTTTGCTTTGGTTTTGCTAGTTTGTTTTGCAGTTTGTTTTTTCAGTAGTTGCCCTCAGTCTATAGCTGGAGATACTGCAAAGCCAATAAAAATAAAATGCCTTAGGTTTCCTAAGTGGATGAAAGGAACTGGAAGGCATAGTTTTAATTGCAACTAATGTCTTGTGGAGGTTTGAAAAATCTCACTCTTAATTCACTTAACAGAGATGCTGACCAAATAATAAGGCAGTCACAGGTGCTCACATACAGGTGTCAAGATGTCTGGCCCTACATGCAACTTCCTTCCCTACTTAATCCTCAACCTTGGTAAAGAACTCATCATCTCTGCACTATATACTGCCTATAATAAATGAGGCTATAACTAGTTGTCTGTGTCACAGCAGTAGTGTTGAGACCAAATGAGTACTTACTCTTTGCACAAACTACGACAAAAATCAATTTATTGTTACCATATTTGGTTTTGCCATGTTATTTATTTATTTCTGCCATTCATATGAATTAATGACTCACAAAAACATTGCTTAGTTATTTTCACTTCTACTCTTAGTGATTCTTTTAAGTGATCATTCCTGGAGAAGGGGTTAGTTTTGATATGTTTAAGTATAAAATATGAGGGATGTGCACCAATGTGGCATCCTGAACACTCAAGACATTACTTGAATATCAATGACAAGAAGCTGTTGTCACTGATGCTTGGCCAGGAAACATTGCCAGAGGATGCCAGACACCTTGTAAAAACACCAAGAACTCCTCATTTCTGTGGAGCAGGAGCAGGAGGGCATGGGGAGCAGGAGTCCAAGAAACAGTCGGGCTGGCTATTGACATGTTATTTCAGCTGAGCACCCACAGTCCTGCCTTTCCCTGCTACACACAAGTGCCTAAAGCTGTGATGCTGCATGCCTCGGACTCCTGCATCCCAGCTCAGGTTCAAGAAAATCTCCTGCTTCAGGCTATTTGGGATTCAAAATCTGAGTGTCTTTTTGTGTAAAGTAACCTGAGAGATCTGATCTGGCAGGTGTGCTGAGATCACATTCACATTTGCTGGAAGCCCTGACTTCAGCATGAAGCATGGCAACCACTGTACTTGAGCTCAAAAACACAGCCAGAAGATAAAGTGCCATTTCAAACTATTTAGCTCATGGCATATCTTAAAAACCTGTCAAATTTAGGTTCAAAATGAACACTCAGTAAGATTTAGAGCTGGTAAAACCTATGATTGTACTTATCAGGTAGAGCAAGGCACAAAGAGGCTTCTTGTGCCTCTTGCCTGCTTCCCTCTCTGGCTCAAATACTTTGTATTCACTCAAGATTGTAACACAGCTCCCACAAGTCCATTTCTCTTCAATAGCACTGACTGCAAATTTTACAGTGTAGGATAAATGTAAATATAGCAGGAAGTCTTTCTTAACTCTCCTTATTATCTAAATTATGGGTCAGGTATGCAGCAGCCTAAAACAATGTGTTAAGGCATATTGAACCTCATGATCCAAAACAGAAATCTAATAGCTTGCTTATGGATACCCATTTGTAATTTGCCAAATGCATTTTATCTGCGAGTAATTTTTCAATTATTCTGCTCTGTACCCAATAACAGTTGCAAAAATATACTTGGACTTGAATGTATGCAGATGTTTAAGGGGTTTGCTATATTAGGGCATGTGGGACTGACCCTAATACATCCATGTTGTGTAACTGGCAGAAATATTTCATCTGGTCCTAGTAATCCTTCATTATGTTCTTCATTTACAGAAGCTGCAACTTAGAGAGGGTTGCCTCAATAGTACTCAGGTACCTGTAGCAATCTCTACCAATTGCAACAATCTCTAAAATTTTATTTTCTGTCATCTCTGCTGGGGTTTTCTGCTCTTACTGAGGAGTGCTGGTCTATATAAGGCACAAATAGAGACAGTTTTCCAAGAGATTTGCCAAATGTTTGTCACATTACAATTGTCATAAACCCATCCTTTTATTATTATTTTTGACTAGGTCCCATAAAGGCAACAATTAAATGTGTTTCTGCAGAGGTCTCTGAATGTTAGGAAATGTGGAACTTTCAACACAGAAAGTCCTTGGGAGGCAAATTCTTGAAGGACTGGACCTTCCAGATGGAGCTGATCATCTTCTTTTGATATACATTATATGCAGCACTTTTACTTCTGCTTTAAAAAAAGAGCAACCAAAAGGAAGCCTTCCAGCCCTTCCACTGGATCTGGTAAACTGCAGATCCATAACATGTATATATGTTCAGCATCTGATGTTGTATAGTCCCTGCAATTAATACAGCCACAAGAGCAGTGATGTAAACATAACACAAAATCATTGGCACGAAACATAAAAGAGCTGAGTAATTTATGAATATTGCTTTTAAATCTATATTAATCACTGTTCAGGGAAAAAAAACTGAAACTAAAAACATTCATGGAGACATATTTGCTTTGTTGTTAAATCAAATTTAGGATAGGACAAAATGCTTCTTAGCAATTAAATTCTCCTTTAATTCTTACAGATTAGATAATGAGAATAGATTCATAAATTCCAAGACAGAATTCCAAGTATGCATGGACAACAGTACATGACACCATGACTCAACACTACAAGCAGCAGGTATGGACAAAATCACTAGAAAGAGACTTTCACTGCAGAACAATGCTGTCAATTGTCCTGTCTGTGAAGATGACAAACCAAGAGGAGCTGCTGGACAGCCCCTGGAATGAATGTCTTGAGTGCATTGTGATTTCACAGCCCTGACACACAGCTAAACCACAGTTATAACCAAAGAGCAAACTTCATTTTCCTACATAGAGCTCACATCCCACAGCTCCTGACACAGAGTTGTTCCGGATGGTACTAAGCTGGATGCCTGCAGAAAGTTTTTGTACTATTAAGGCAGACTCTGGTTCCTCCATGGGTCTGTTTTACTAAAGCTTGGCTACTCAGACGTGTTGTAATGCAACAGTGAACATGGCATGCTGCTCTGGGTCTCCTTTCCTTTTGAATAATAATCCAAAAGCCAGGAAAGCATATTCTGTTTTTCACTGATCAGCATATAACTTTGTTCAAAGTGGGTCAGACCATCATGCAAATATATGAGGATCAGCCCATCACTGTGGAAAGAAAAGCCTGGGGAACAGAAACAGACTTAAGGATGACTTCATACTCCTTGAGGCCTTCATAGGGGAAGAGAAAAAGCAAAAAAAGAAGCAGTGTTTGTAGTTTTGGGTCCTGGTTTGCATAGTGTCTGAGATCTCCATTCAACACTACTGATGTTCTAGAAATTAGGCCAGAAATCATGCTGTTCCTGCTGTGATGGGAGTGACAGGTGCCTACTCAGATGACAGCTGAAATGCTCTCTCTATGCTGGTAGGGCAAAGCCCTGGGCTTTTCATCCCGAATGTGTTCTTTACCGAAGCAACAGATTTGGGTTTGATTACATTTTTTATGATATTTTTTATGATTTTTTTATAATACTTTTTCAATAAATTAATCAGAAGCTTCAGGGGATTTAAGGCTTTTAAAAGCAGATCAGTTCTTTTGCAATTCCCTTCTCAGAGCTTCAAAACTGGATTGCTTCCCGTTCCATTTTTCATATTTCCATTTTGCAAAATTAAAGAACCCTGAGCCAATGCAAAGACAGAGTCCATATTCCCCTTGATTGGAATTTGCTTCACAGCCACTGTCCATGGGGTCCGATGAGTACTTCATGCAACTTGCCCGATTCAAAGATCTGTGCCGAGGATTCACAGTCACCATAATCATGTATGTCTGAACCAAAATTCCTGCAGCTTGTTAAAAAGCTCCAAACACCATCTTGTCTCAAACTGCCCCTCTAAGTTTGGACAGGGTGAATAATCAGCAGAGCTCCTGCAGTGCCTTCTGAGACACTCTCCGCACCTGGGGAGTTGCATACTTTTCCAAATTCCCCTTTGAACCAGTTTGGCTGCTCCCGATAGCTATAGTGAATTGCATACATTGCTTTGAAGAAAAAAAAGAAGGACCTTTTGAAGTTTCCTGATACTGTTTGGGAACCCAGTTCCTAGTTAGTAACTTTCTTATATTCAGAAATAAAGAGCATTGAAATCACCAGTAAGCTCATGCTGTGGAGGACTTCAAAAAACTTAATGCTAGATAAAGAGTGTTCAGGCAGAGACTAGAAGTGCAGCTAGGAGCATCCCCTCTGTTACACTAAAATAGGAGGAGAAGGTATATGCAGTTTGTTTCAAGCACTTTCCTTGTTAGCTGATATGGTAGTACCCTTTTGTAAGGAGAGACCCAAAGGAGAGAACAGAAGTCTCTACAACCCCACAAAACCGTCCCACACACCATATACTGCATCATTTTTAAGGATTCTCCATAAAACAGGTGCACAAAAGGCAGGTTATTTGTGGTCTTTTGCTGTTTGCACAGTAAAAAATCAAGGCAAAGGAGACACAAGGGCATAGTCATAGCTCATAACTTTTTACAACAAATACACAAACGTGCCATTCCTAGCAATATACTTTCAATCTCTCTTGTCTTATTTCTGGTTATTTCTGTAATATATATAGCACCATGTGCACCATTAGAGGTCTCGCAAGCACTTTGAAGTTCTACTGATGAGATACTTGACATAGACACAAAAGAGATGTCAGTATTTCTTCAGTGTGGTCTTGACTCAGACAGGTGTCTACGCAGAGTCCTCACAGTAAGACACATGGTTTCAGAACCTGAGAATCCCTGTTAATATTAATGAAAGCATACAAGACCTTTCAGTGATGTAGAAAACAACTGTGGTAGCAGAGCAGTGTTTGGGCTGAAGACGACAGTGTAAAGAAGAATTGAAAACGGAATCTACTGGTTCTGAGCAATGTCAAGTCTCCTGGTGCTGAGGCTGCTTTGGAAGCGCTGATGTTTGACTGTTTCAAGTTTGGTTTTTCTTTTGAATTAAAAAAAAAAAAAAANAAAAAAAAAAAAAAAAAAAAAAGAGCATGGTTTTTTCTTTCCTTTTCTAGCTAGCACAAGACCTCAGTAGTCTTTAGCAGGAAATGTCTCAAGACTCAAAATCAATACAAGCTGAAGAGGGTAATCATGCTAAAGGCTTTTCTTTTGGAATCCCTTGGCCAGAGACAAACTTTGCATTTGCCAGGAATATAAATATACTCCAAGTAAAAGCATGCATATATAGTAGGGAAAAGGAAAAGGACAGTCCAGCTGATGTGGGTTGACAGCAGATCTGTGGTTTTTCAGTCTGGCAGCCCATAGAATATTTCTAAGGGATCTGCAAAGGGTAACTAAGAAATAAAAGGCTATTGTCTGTAGGCTAGAATTTGGTACATGGAGGTCTACACTTCCACAGAAAAACTTGTAAGAGTTTGAAACTGAAAGAAGTTGAAAGCCACAGGAGTGGAGAGGCATGTGAGAGAGAGGCAGAATGGCTGATAATATGTTATAAAATTGTTAATACCCAAAAGCCTTAGAGAGAAACTAGTGTACATACACACTTTCTGAAAGATGACTTCCAGTCTGAGAATCACAGAATCATAGAATATCCTGAGCTGAAAGTGAACCACAAGGAAT
This sequence comes from Aleadryas rufinucha, assembly GCA_013397815.1. Lineage (NCBI taxonomy): Eukaryota > Metazoa > Chordata > Aves > Passeriformes > Aleadryas > Aleadryas rufinucha. The sequence continues at coordinate 73,779 of VZTH01008372.1, read as the reverse complement.
AGCAAGCTCAAAGGCTAAGGAAAAAAACAGGTAACAACTCAGAGATTAATCTGAAACCTGTATTTTACTGACGCCTCATGTCAGTACTTACTATAAAAATAAACTAAAATATAGACAGTCAATGGGGTTATATCTGCAAACAAGGGATTACAGTAGCTGCCATTTACTACAGTATTGGTTAAATACTGTTCTTTCACCCACAGGGGAAGAAATTACATGGTTTTATGGAAGATGGTACCTGGTGGCCATGGTAGCTCATGGTCAAGACAAGCAAGAGTGGACCTTGGCTGAACTGGTGTCTGTAGGCTGAGAGTCTGGCCTCAAAGGCAGCAAGACAGTGTTCGCAAGGACAAAATCCCAGAATCACAGAACGGGTAAGGCTGGAAGGGACCTCTGTAGTCCAACCTTCCTGCTCAAGCAGGGTCCTCTAGATCAGATTACTCAGATTCGTGTCCAGATAGCTTTTGAATGTCTCCAGGACAGGAGACTCCGCAGCCTCTCTGGGCAGCCTGTTCCACTGCTCAGTCACCGGCACAGTACCTCATGTTCAGGTGGAACATGAAACATAGAGGAGCAAGACAAAAGAAAGTGGTGAACCAAAGAAAAACACTTTTGTGCTGGCAGCCCTGAAAAAGGGACAAAGTTAAAGGCATTTGAGGCACTGGATTTTTAAACTGTGTTCAATACCTGCCTCAAGGGGTTTCTGCCAGGTTCATGGAAGCATAACTTTCTGAATATTCATTGTAAATAAGAAGGACAGCACCAAAAAAAGCTGTCTGATTTCTGTCATCAATTTCTCCTCTTAATGGAAACCTGGCCAGTCCCCAAATACTAATGGCTCAGGCCAGGGGTTAGTGGTCAAAGAAATTACTCTAGCAAAAGCCATATAGTTTGTAGAGATTAAGCAGGTGATCCAGGCCTAGCAGGAGAACTATCTTTAAAGCTCATAGCTGTAAATCCCACTGCCTTGAGCAGAAATTAGAGGTGGACTTAACAGTCAAGTTCTACAATAAATATTAAGATAACCTTGCACAACACTTTCTGACCAAAGCTAAAAATGTATTTAAAAAAAAATTCAGTAGAGTTACAGACAATTAACCACATTTGTAAAATCTAGATAACAGGCAACCAGCTAAAACATCAAGAGAGGTGCAGTTTTCTGAATAAGTAACTATATTTTTCAAAAATCGTCAGTCTGCTTCTGATTTACAGACAGATAAGTATGGAATGCGTAGTGATCTCTAACAGATGGGAAGAGTGAATTCTTTATACTGTGAATATTAATCACTTCATTCTTTTGCTTATTTCTACACCACCTGCTTTCTGCTCATCTCTACTGGAGTGGTTAAATGTAATTTCAATATTAAAACCCATCATCCTAGGTTGAAAGCCATGCTAGGGTTAATAACAGTGTGTTCTTTTTGACAGTCAGTTTTCACTCTGGGCATACCATACCTGTACACAATAATGAGGCTGCCGGTGACCTGGATGGGCAGAACAGCCCTACAGAATTAGAGGTGCTGTACCATAAAGAAATGACATCTGAGTAAACAAGGATCTAGCATGTCTACTTGAAATCCAATTATTTTTCTGCCATATAGGAAAACCTAAATAGCTCCATTTATTATGAAAGAATGACACGACAGAGTTACATGAATGGAAAACTTCATACAAAGCCTTTTTTCTTCTGTGCACGCACACTTTCATGTTCTCTTTTACAGGTTCTCTGAACAAATATAGCCCATTAAAAAGCTCCCATTTCCAAGCAATGCTGCTTGGATAATATTTGTAAAAGGACCTGAGGGACTGGGAAATAAAACACTGAAGATTCCAATGCCTGTCACTTCTGAAAAATTTTCAACTAAATTTTCAAAACATCAGAGTCTCAGAGCCACTTGAATGGGATTGGTTATGAATGGGATTTGGGTTTCTTTGAAATCATAAATCATATAATCAAATTTAGTTTGGAAAATTTCTTTAATATCGAGTCCACCAGTTAACCCAGTACTGCCCAGTTACCACCAAACCATGTCTCCAAGTGCCACATCTACACTTCTTTTAAATCCTTCCAGGGAAGGTGGCCCAACTACTTCCCTGGGCAGCTTTTTCCAATGCTTGAAAATCCTTTCCATGAAGAAATTTTTCCTAATATTGAATCTAATGATGGAAAGTGGCTCAGTGAGCACTTCTGCCAGCTCCCTCAGTACCCAAATCTTGAGCTTCTCCCACATTCACTAAGTAGAGAGTCTTTTCACAACATCAGAGAGAATACCTGAGAAATTGAGGAGGAAATCAAACCCAAATCCAAATTTCTTGCACTTTAAATATTTCTTGCATTAATACTGTAAATAATTTTTGCATTAATAGTGCTTAATACCAGTTATTAAAGGGGATTGATAATAGAAACACTGCAAAGAATGGATTGACCTTCTGATTTTCCTTTCTTTTGTAGACCAGTTCTTGTTCTTCTCACTCTTTTTGCTGTTTTCCAAAGAAATGCCATACAGGAAGAACTGACAGAATCATCACGTGGAATGATTAATGTAGCAACTAGGCTTTTGGTCTGCATATGATGCATAGGGACAGCTTTATCATGAGGAGTAATAATAAAACCCTATGTCTGGTGGTATCTAGGATGTCTGTTATGAACTGTACCCACTGCAGAAATACACTCTGATTTTCTGCATTTTGAATGTCTTTCAAAACTGTGCCTTCTCAGAACTGGAAAGGACTTACTGTGATTTCCTAATTTACATGGCAAAGAGACTTTATTCATCTATGGTGTCAAAGGTAATTGTTGGGCTAATGAGATTTTATATCAGACATTTATCCAGCTAAATAAACAGACCAGACTCAGCTTGTAAGAACGGCCAAGAGATTAATTTGAAATGTGCAAAAGAAAGAGTGGAATTTGGGAAAAGTATTTCTTGCTGCAATATGCAGACAAATTGCAAAATTTAAAAAGGCTGAAGCTTTTCTATCATGTGGTGTCAGTCATAGAGCTCAGGCCAGGCTGGATCCCTGAAGGATACAAAAATAGCTTTCAACTAATTCAAACTAATGAAGTAATTGAAAGTAAGCGCTGATTGTCATCTTTGATGTGAATCAGCATGGAGAGTGGGGAGTATGTTTCTCTCATAGGGGAGATGGAAGCCTTCACATGCGCAGAGAACAAGGAAATATGGTATGGAAACCCCAGCCTGGTGCGAGGAGGCAAGCAGTGAGTGAATGAAGTATCTGCCCTTCCTTTCACCTGCCTCAGCCTGATTCATTCCAACATCACCCTCCTCTCCTCTTGCTCTCCATCCTAATCTACATGGTTCATTGTCATTGCTTCTCCTAATCCTTACCACACCAATTTCCATCCAAGCTTCTCACCCCAATCCCAGCCATCAGACATCAAGCACATTCAGTTCTCAACTCCCTGCTCCTTCTCCTGCACCAGGCTCCTTGCCCAGTCAATCCCAGTTCCCTCCCAACTTGGATCCTTGTCCAAGACATGGCCGTCTCACCTCCAGTGCACCAGTGACCTGCTCCTTGCCCTCTGATTTCAATCCGTATCATCTAGGTCATGTTTTCACTCATTCGCCATAGTATATTTGCCCAGGCTCAGTAATTCTGCTCACTCTCTGTTCACACTCCATATCACAGTTCAGGTCTGCTGGAAGCTGCTGACCTGAGGGATACTAAGGTACAAGGCCATTAGAAGGAGTTCAGGAGGGACTCCCTGTTTTCATGCCTAGTACTCTCTGCACTCTGTCCCCAAGCAGCCAAGCAAAGTCTTATTAATGAAAGTATCAGATATTCTTAGCAAAATAAAAACATGAAACAACAACAAATTGTGTGTCCCATCTCCATTACTGAAATATTTCCACCCTTGCTGGATGCTTTAAAGTCCTGATGCTCAGGCAGAAGAAGTTCAAATAAATAAGACCCTTTAGCAAAATTATTTGGACATAAACTGCCACCTTAAGTTTGCTCACTGGAACTTGGGGACAGAGATATTAATGCAAGAGACAGTCTTTTTGAGAAAAACAGCCAAAGAAGACTGGGAAAACCCTCCAGAGATTCTCTGAAAGCAACAGAGGTTTTCCTGAAGGGAAACAGAATTTAAAGGCTGAGGGGGAAAAATGTACTGTACTGAACCATGAAAACACTAGGGAGAATGAAGGGACACTCACTGTATGCAAATCCTCCATAAATTTTGACCTATTTGCTGACACAAGAGATATCAGGAAGGAAGCTGGGAAAAGCATNAAAAAAAAAAAAAAAAAAAAAAGAGCATGGTTTTTTCTTTCCTTTTCTAGCTAGCACAAGACCTCAGTAGTCTTTAGCAGGAAATGTCTCAAGACTCAAAATCAATACAAGCTGAAGAGGGTAATCATGCTAAAGGCTTTTCTTTTGGAATCCCTTGGCCAGAGACAAACTTTGCATTTGCCAGGAATATAAATATACTCCAAGTAAAAGCATGCATATATAGTAGGGAAAAGGAAAAGGACAGTCCAGCTGATGTGGGTTGACAGCAGATCTGTGGTTTTTCAGTCTGGCAGCCCATAGAATATTTCTAAGGGATCTGCAAAGGGTAACTAAGAAATAAAAGGCTATTGTCTGTAGGCTAGAATTTGGTACATGGAGGTCTACACTTCCACAGAAAAACTTGTAAGAGTTTGAAACTGAAAGAAGTTGAAAGCCACAGGAGTGGAGAGGCATGTGAGAGAGAGGCAGAATGGCTGATAATATGTTATAAAATTGTTAATACCCAAAAGCCTTAGAGAGAAACTAGTGTACATACACACTTTCTGAAAGATGACTTCCAGTCTGAGAATCACAGAATCATAGAATATCCTGAGCTGAAAGTGAACCACAAGGAATAGCAAGCTCAAAGGCTAAGGAAAAAAACAGGTAACAACTCAGAGATTAATCTGAAACCTGTATTTTACTGACGCCTCATGTCAGTACTTACTATAAAAATAAACTAAAATATAGACAGTCAATGGGGTTATATCTGCAAACAAGGGATTACAGTAGCTGCCATTTACTACAGTATTGGTTAAATACTGTTCTTTCACCCACAGGGGAAGAAATTACATGGTTTTATGGAAGATGGTACCTGGTGGCCATGGTAGCTCATGGTCAAGACAAGCAAGAGTGGACCTTGGCTGAACTGGTGTCTGTAGGCTGAGAGTCTGGCCTCAAAGGCAGCAAGACAGTGTTCGCAAGGACAAAATCCCAGAATCACAGAACGGGTAAGGCTGGAAGGGACCTCTGTAGTCCAACCTTCCTGCTCAAGCAGGGTCCTCTAGATCAGATTACTCAGATTCGTGTCCAGATAGCTTTTGAATGTCTCCAGGACAGGAGACTCCGCAGCCTCTCTGGGCAGCCTGTTCCACTGCTCAGTCACCGGCACAGTACCTCATGTTCAGGTGGAACATGAAACATAGAGGAGCAAGACAAAAGAAAGTGGTGAACCAAAGAAAAACACTTTTGTGCTGGCAGCCCTGAAAAAGGGACAAAGTTAAAGGCATTTGAGGCACTGGATTTTTAAACTGTGTTCAATACCTGCCTCAAGGGGTTTCTGCCAGGTTCATGGAAGCATAACTTTCTGAATATTCATTGTAAATAAGAAGGACAGCACCAAAAAAAGCTGTCTGATTTCTGTCATCAATTTCTCCTCTTAATGGAAACCTGGCCAGTCCCCAAATACTAATGGCTCAGGCCAGGGGTTAGTGGTCAAAGAAATTACTCTAGCAAAAGCCATATAGTTTGTAGAGATTAAGCAGGTGATCCAGGCCTAGCAGGAGAACTATCTTTAAAGCTCATAGCTGTAAATCCCACTGCCTTGAGCAGAAATTAGAGGTGGACTTAACAGTCAAGTTCTACAATAAATATTAAGATAACCTTGCACAACACTTTCTGACCAAAGCTAAAAATGTATTTAAAAAAAAATTCAGTAGAGTTACAGACAATTAACCACATTTGTAAAATCTAGATAACAGGCAACCAGCTAAAACATCAAGAGAGGTGCAGTTTTCTGAATAAGTAACTATATTTTTCAAAAATCGTCAGTCTGCTTCTGATTTACAGACAGATAAGTATGGAATGCGTAGTGATCTCTAACAGATGGGAAGAGTGAATTCTTTATACTGTGAATATTAATCACTTCATTCTTTTGCTTATTTCTACACCACCTGCTTTCTGCTCATCTCTACTGGAGTGGTTAAATGTAATTTCAATATTAAAACCCATCATCCTAGGTTGAAAGCCATGCTAGGGTTAATAACAGTGTGTTCTTTTTGACAGTCAGTTTTCACTCTGGGCATACCATACCTGTACACAATAATGAGGCTGCCGGTGACCTGGATGGGCAGAACAGCCCTACAGAATTAGAGGTGCTGTACCATAAAGAAATGACATCTGAGTAAACAAGGATCTAGCATGTCTACTTGAAATCCAATTATTTTTCTGCCATATAGGAAAACCTAAATAGCTCCATTTATTATGAAAGAATGACACGACAGAGTTACATGAATGGAAAACTTCATACAAAGCCTTTTTTCTTCTGTGCACGCACACTTTCATGTTCTCTTTTACAGGTTCTCTGAACAAATATAGCCCATTAAAAAGCTCCCATTTCCAAGCAATGCTGCTTGGATAATATTTGTAAAAGGACCTGAGGGACTGGGAAATAAAACACTGAAGATTCCAATGCCTGTCACTTCTGAAAAATTTTCAACTAAATTTTCAAAACATCAGAGTCTCAGAGCCACTTGAATGGGATTGGTTATGAATGGGATTTGGGTTTCTTTGAAATCATAAATCATATAATCAAATTTAGTTTGGAAAATTTCTTTAATATCGAGTCCACCAGTTAACCCAGTACTGCCCAGTTACCACCAAACCATGTCTCCAAGTGCCACATCTACACTTCTTTTAAATCCTTCCAGGGAAGGTGGCCCAACTACTTCCCTGGGCAGCTTTTTCCAATGCTTGAAAATCCTTTCCATGAAGAAATTTTTCCTAATATTGAATCTAATGATGGAAAGTGGCTCAGTGAGCACTTCTGCCAGCTCCCTCAGTACCCAAATCTTGAGCTTCTCCCACATTCACTAAGTAGAGAGTCTTTTCACAACATCAGAGAGAATACCTGAGAAATTGAGGAGGAAATCAAACCCAAATCCAAATTTCTTGCACTTTAAATATTTCTTGCATTAATACTGTAAATAATTTTTGCATTAATAGTGCTTAATACCAGTTATTAAAGGGGATTGATAATAGAAACACTGCAAAGAATGGATTGACCTTCTGATTTTCCTTTCTTTTGTAGACCAGTTCTTGTTCTTCTCACTCTTTTTGCTGTTTTCCAAAGAAATGCCATACAGGAAGAACTGACAGAATCATCACGTGGAATGATTAATGTAGCAACTAGGCTTTTGGTCTGCATATGATGCATAGGGACAGCTTTATCATGAGGAGTAATAATAAAACCCTATGTCTGGTGGTATCTAGGATGTCTGTTATGAACTGTACCCACTGCAGAAATACACTCTGATTTTCTGCATTTTGAATGTCTTTCAAAACTGTGCCTTCTCAGAACTGGAAAGGACTTACTGTGATTTCCTAATTTACATGGCAAAGAGACTTTATTCATCTATGGTGTCAAAGGTAATTGTTGGGCTAATGAGATTTTATATCAGACATTTATCCAGCTAAATAAACAGACCAGACTCAGCTTGTAAGAACGGCCAAGAGATTAATTTGAAATGTGCAAAAGAAAGAGTGGAATTTGGGAAAAGTATTTCTTGCTGCAATATGCAGACAAATTGCAAAATTTAAAAAGGCTGAAGCTTTTCTATCATGTGGTGTCAGTCATAGAGCTCAGGCCAGGCTGGATCCCTGAAGGATACAAAAATAGCTTTCAACTAATTCAAACTAATGAAGTAATTGAAAGTAAGCGCTGATTGTCATCTTTGATGTGAATCAGCATGGAGAGTGGGGAGTATGTTTCTCTCATAGGGGAGATGGAAGCCTTCACATGCGCAGAGAACAAGGAAATATGGTATGGAAACCCCAGCCTGGTGCGAGGAGGCAAGCAGTGAGTGAATGAAGTATCTGCCCTTCCTTTCACCTGCCTCAGCCTGATTCATTCCAACATCACCCTCCTCTCCTCTTGCTCTCCATCCTAATCTACATGGTTCATTGTCATTGCTTCTCCTAATCCTTACCACACCAATTTCCATCCAAGCTTCTCACCCCAATCCCAGCCATCAGACATCAAGCACATTCAGTTCTCAACTCCCTGCTCCTTCTCCTGCACCAGGCTCCTTGCCCAGTCAATCCCAGTTCCCTCCCAACTTGGATCCTTGTCCAAGACATGGCCGTCTCACCTCCAGTGCACCAGTGACCTGCTCCTTGCCCTCTGATTTCAATCCGTATCATCTAGGTCATGTTTTCACTCATTCGCCATAGTATATTTGCCCAGGCTCAGTAATTCTGCTCACTCTCTGTTCACACTCCATATCACAGTTCAGGTCTGCTGGAAGCTGCTGACCTGAGGGATACTAAGGTACAAGGCCATTAGAAGGAGTTCAGGAGGGACTCCCTGTTTTCATGCCTAGTACTCTCTGCACTCTGTCCCCAAGCAGCCAAGCAAAGTCTTATTAATGAAAGTATCAGATATTCTTAGCAAAATAAAAACATGAAACAACAACAAATTGTGTGTCCCATCTCCATTACTGAAATATTTCCACCCTTGCTGGATGCTTTAAAGTCCTGATGCTCAGGCAGAAGAAGTTCAAATAAATAAGACCCTTTAGCAAAATTATTTGGACATAAACTGCCACCTTAAGTTTGCTCACTGGAACTTGGGGACAGAGATATTAATGCAAGAGACAGTCTTTTTGAGAAAAACAGCCAAAGAAGACTGGGAAAACCCTCCAGAGATTCTCTGAAAGCAACAGAGGTTTTCCTGAAGGGAAACAGAATTTAAAGGCTGAGGGGGAAAAATGTACTGTACTGAACCATGAAAACACTAGGGAGAATGAAGGGACACTCACTGTATGCAAATCCTCCATAAATTTTGACCTATTTGCTGACACAAGAGATATCAGGAAGGAAGCTGGGAAAAGCATTGAGGGGATAGTATGAAAGAAAAGGTGCTTGGTCTTGGCATGACAGAAGGAATTTTCCTTTCTCATAAGATATTTTGCCAGCTCCCTTGCAATGCTCTCTTTCTCCTTCCCTTGATTTGCATAACCTCCTTCTAGGGATTGTAGAGCCTGTAGTGCCCTTTTGGTTCTTAAGGAATCATTATTTTAGTTTTTCTTTATAGAGCTTTCTTCCTTAAGGGGACTTTTCCCCTAAGCCCAGCAATACAATAAACCCAGAAAATTCAGTGATCAGTGCCAAGGCAACATGTTAAAGACATCACAATGTACTATATTGTGGAAATCTACATTTAAGGCTTGTGCAGAAACTTAGCCTAGGGAAATGCTACAGAAAAAAATGCTGTGGCATTTTAATGTTGGTGGTCTCAGCTTAGACTAAAGATAGAATTAATATGACTGTCATTCCCCTTCCCATATACAGGTCCTTGTCTAAACAGAAATGTTTCAAAAGGAATGATGGCTCAGAATAAATCCAGTTTCTACTTGTGGGGCCCAACATGGCTCCATTGCTCCTGTCAGTGGAAGATGTAGCTTCCATTTGACAGTCATTCCGACACGATACAAGGATTCCTCCTATTTCTCCATTATGAGAAAAGCTGTGCTTGTGTGAAAGTATGTATTTCTTTGGGGAATGAACCAACATAGTCCAGGTGAGTTTGCATGGGAACCTTCCTGGTTTCTCGCACTGTGCCGGAGGACATTTAAATAAATATGACAAGCAAAGCAACAGTTGGTTTAAGACAGAGACTGCATGCTGTGCTTCTCAGTTCACCAAAGGTCATATCCCTTGGCAGGGATAAATCTCCTGGTGCTTTTCCTCAAGAGCTCAGAATGCCAAACAATAGAAAATTAACAGGGTAACTTTTTCCAGGTGACAGGTGAAGTTACATTCCTTCTCACTTCCAAACTCATACATTAAATGTGCAAGCATGCTGTGAAATAAACAGGACACACAGAGTGGCTGACAGAACATCCACATAATAGTGAACTTAATGTTGCATGAACTGGTATGTTCAGCATTTGTTTTGAAAATTGCTTGCATTTAGTCCTTTTGGCCTTGTTTGGCAAAATTGACAATCCATGCTCAGAAAGGATCCAGAACCCAAACGGAGGAAATGCCAAAGGCCTACAGTGACACAGAACAGAGCATATGGATGTCAGCAGTGCACCCTGGGCTTCTGTTGGTGCCCAAGAATTTCCTATCCTGTGATTACAGGTCAGACATTCTGCATTACAGTACCCCACTGGTCTCAGAAAGTCCATGTCCTTCTCACAACTGGGGTTCAGCAAATCTCCATCAGGAAGACTAAATTCCAACCTGAAGAAAGATAGCAGCTGTTGGAGGGAAACTGAGGCATGGAGGGTAAAGTGACCTATAAAGTTGCAGTAGATTAACAGTCTAAATTTAAAGCTGAGTCTTGTAGCATTTAGCCTGGTGCTGTACCCAGGGCTCCTTCTCTCTGCTGTGCTTATGCTACCAGATCCCATTCAGAAGCTCACTGAAAATGAATAAAAAAACTATTAACTTAGTGGTCTTCTGACTGTGCTCTCTAGTTCCAGAAATAAGCATCCTTGTTTACTTAGAAATATCTACAAAAGGCATCAAAAAATACTCCATTAATTTTATACTCATTAACTTCTCATACATGCTTGATTAATTTGTGTGTATCAGGAGAATGCTGCCATTAATGAAGTTGACACCCTTTCACTTGGATCAGAGTGCTACAGATCTACTGGGCAACCAGCCGGCGCTGCACAGAGACTTGTGCCTTGTTAATATTTATTCACTGTGTTAGCAAATGCGTTCCTGAGACCAGAAAAATAACGCTAGTGTGTTTTCCCCTTTTTTCCATTCCTTCCTTACATTTAACTGACTCCCTGCTTTTTTTTTTTTGCAGAAATATAAAATTCTTAGATTCTGCCGCTGTTCACTGAAGAAATGACAAAATCCCCTGTATTAGCAATTAAACTGGAGCCATGAAAACAAGCTCAGAGATTTCTGCTCCATTCTTTCAGGCAAGAGACAGCTCATGCCCACAGGTTTGCTGCAGAGAAGCTCAGCAAACTCATTAATACTCCAGGAGCAGGTAATCAATCCCTTCAGGTCAAAGAGGAGAGGTAATGGTATCAAGGCTTAAACAGCAACCCTACAGCAGTTCATCTGGTGTTGGCTTCAGATTATGGAAATTCATCCCTGAGGCTGAAGGCCAGGTTTTGTGTATTCTCTCCCCATTTCACGTAATCCTAGACTGTGGTTGGGGCATTTTTTTTTCTTCTTTAAAGGAAAAGGCTTCATAAAATGCAAAGAGGCAGAATAATACTCCCTCTGGAAGTAAATGGATGTCCTACTACAAAAAACCTAACCTCTGAAGTGCATAAAATACATAAAATGCCCACATAAAATGAGAGCATACGTTCAGGGTAGAAATGTTATGAAAGGTAAGAACGGTGCAAGGCACTTTACGCCCTTTTCTGTACCCATAGGCCCGTGGCCCTTGGAAGCACAACATGTTCACACTTAGAAACTAAAAGAATGGGTAATTAGTGAGTGAAAACTCATTTTCTTTTATCTTACTGTTCCAGCTGCCCTATTGCCATCCTTAGCATCCACAATAACCTCTCGAGCCTCAGCTCTATTCATCAGCTATGAGCACCCCCAACAAAAACACTTGCAGCTTAAATAAGAGAGCTATTCTTTATACACAAGGCACCATTTTTGGTAAAGGGGAGGATCCCACAAGAAATGCCTGGTTTCATAAGGTGCACCGCTAGTAGATGTAATTTATTTTCAGCACTACCTGCATTCTTTCGTTAACAATAACTCTAGATTAAGGCCTGTTTACTGACTTGCAGTGTTTTGTTTGCTAGTGCAAGAAAGGACAGAATAAATTACAGGATGCCAAGAATCCAGGAAAAACTATGCACTGTAGAAGCACATGGTTTCTTCCCAAATAGCGTGGGGCTTTCAGATGGTGCCAGACAGAACAAGAGACCCACACAGACATCTTCCGAAAGCCTGGTGCAAGTGCTGCAGGAGGGAAGCAGGTCATGCAGTGCCACGGGAGGCCAGGAGAAGGGCTGGGGGTGAAGCAGAGGGCCCTGGGTGCAGAGCTCATGGCAGCCTTTCATGCAGCAGCGTGAAGTGAGCACTGAGCTCTGCTGCAGCCCCAGGCCTTTGCGGCTGTGGCAGGGCTGGACGGCTCCCCTGTGATGCTGCTCTGTTTTTCCAGCGAGGACTCTGCCTCCTGGGATCCATGCAGCTTTGTCCCAGCTATCAGCCAGAGGGAGCAACTGTTTAGCTGCTTTCCACATAAAGTCTTACCCTTCGTGCAGCAAGAGGTATACCCTGGATCAACAAGACAATGCAGCTGAAATACATATTATTTGCCAAATGAACTGAACTTGTTGGTCCCAGACCACTCCTGGGTGCAGAGAACTGCACAGCCGGGGCAAAGGCATTCATTTCCCTGTATTTTTCAGTTTTTAAACAAATTAGCAGCAATTAAATTAGTTTTTGTAGGAAATATCTCCTAGAAAACTATCTCATATGCCCATGGGCTCTGTGGCTAGTAGTGGTAGTATATGAGTAAATAAAAGGAGTAAAAAGGTTAAATTAATTCAACAATCAGATGTTCTAATCCAAATGGAGACCAGTTTTGCTAGAAAAGCTATCTCCAAAGTCGACAAGTGCTCCCAGAATGGCAGCAGAGCAAACAAGAAACAACTCGGGTTTAATTTTACCATCACATTTGCTAATCTGACACTGAGATATTTTATTTGCAATTATTGCTGAATTACACTGCTGTAGCACAAAGCACAATGAGACTGGAAGATCAAGTATCTTCCCTATGACTTGAGATTTCTTTTTCTTTTTTTTTCCTATCTTTTTGATGTCTATTGAAGATTTCACAATGTAGAACTTGGGCAATAAATTGAATCTTAGATTAAAATATGCAATAGTATCAAGAACAATGTTAATCTCGGTTTACTAGCTCATATGGAAACTAAATTCCATATTATCCCTTCCAAAAATGATTCAGGCAGATTAAATCTGACAGGACAGCATGGGGTAATTTGTGCTGTGGTAGCATGCAGTGTACTAGTTTTCAGATAATTTCTCATTTCCAGGGCATTTGAACATTTAGCTTTGAAACTATGACACATAAAAGGGAAAAAAAGCATTTGAGGAAAACTGTTTTCTCTCTTTCCTCCTCACCTTTTAGTTCACTTTTGAAGAAGCAAAGGGATGTGAAGACAGATTGCCATCTATTGGTGTGACCAAGAAATTCCATGAGTGAAAATTTCCTGGTCAAATACAACTCAAGTCCCTGACTTCTAAAAATCTAGAGGTACTCAGTTTCTATGTGTAGCACTTGCTTAAGCGTATTAGATGCTGCCTACCATATACCTGCAGCAAATTAAATTACCTATTTAGACAAAATCAGATTTCCCTCTTTTTCTCCCCCAAACTGGATTCTCCAGTCAGGCCAGTTTTGAATGCAGTCAATAGGTACCAGGGATTGTCTTTGTATTCTGCTATTATTTATAGAGGCCTTACAAGCTATATCCTAGCTCTGAAAATCAAATTAGAAAGAATCAAAAAGCAAACATCTTGTTTATAATAGCTCATTTTAGCAGAGGAATTTTAGATATCATGGGAAGACAGAAGAGATTTCCTTCTTTGCAGAAAAACTCAGAGAAAGGAAAAAGTGGAAAAAGAAAATTAATTTAAGGATTTCAAGGCATAAAGACATTTCCTTATAGGCAGGAAGAGGAGAGGTTATATGAGAGAAAAGGACCAGGAAGGAAGCACAAAGACAATAGGGGAGAAGAGATGAGACCAAACAACACAAATATTTCAGTTTTAGCCAGTTGCCCCCTCTACCAGCCTTTCCACCATGGAGTAAGTATTTTGTAGCTAATCTTTAAGTTTCATTGACTCTCAAAGCCAAGAGCAGACAAGCTGCCTCATGGATGATGCTACCTCAGGTGCGTGTCACCACACACCAGCTGGATATTTTTCTCTCCATCCACCACTTGAGAGGTTTACATGGCATTTTTCAATTTCATTCACAGTAGCACTGATTATGGATATAATGCTGTTTATTATAATCCAGATACTTTTGCTTAAAGGCAATTATTTCACAAAAGCAGAACTAAAGGAATGACAGCCACCAGCAAAGGGAATGATGGTGATCTCTATCCCCATCACAGCTGGGTCCTGAGCAGGACATGTGGTCCGATATTAAGGCTCTTTCCACCTGTGCCCCCACAGAAATGGTTCTTAGAACAGATTGGAGTTTTAGTTCAGGCCATTATTTCCCTTTTTTATTGCTCAAAAAGTTCATTTTATAATAGTTCAAAGAGATATGTCTTTGTTTCCTTTCCTCCCTCATAAAAGGAATGTGTCAGCATTGGTTTAGTCATCCAGCCTTATACTGACATTTTCTATACTACTTCTATCCACAAGCCTCCATCTGCCTTTATATTAAGTTTCTGCCCTCCTCCTAATCAGCCATGACACCTTGCATAGTCTTCCCTTCTTCCGTTGACACAGAGGATTTTTCCATTCAGCAGGGCAAATGTGTGGGAGTTGGAGGGCATTTTCCTAATGCCCTGGGAAATGTGCTCTGGAACAAGAATTCACTCTGCAAACCATATTATTCAAACTGCAGACTGAAAAAACTTTTTTTTTTCTTTCCTGTGCATCATCTTAGCAAGGAGAGCATGAAATGAGAAGATGGGAGGTAGCTGTTTTCTTTTCCTGAGAGTTGCTGCCACCAGTACTGAGGTGAACATGCAGAGGAAGGCTGGAGTGCTACAGCCCAGCAGCACATCCCTGTTCCCTGAGCTCTGGGCTACCACACTGGCTGTTGCGATGTTGAGAGATGAGATGTGCCTGTGAGATCAGCATGGAAATGGCATTTGAGATACATAATGAACAATAATGAAAGAAAAGAAGACTCAGAGGTGACCTTATCACTCTCTACAACTCCCTGAAAGGTTGTTGTAGTCAGGTGGGGGTTGGTCTCTTTTTCCAGGCAACAACTGACAGAATGAGAGGACACAGTCTTAAGTTGCACCAAGGGAAATTTAGGTTGGATGTTAGGAAAAAGTTTTTTACTGAAAGAGTGATAGAGTTCTGGAATCGTCTGCCCAGAGAGATGGTGGAATCACTATCCCTGGATGTGTTTAAAAAAAGATAGGATGTGGCACTCAGTGCCATGGTTTAGTTGAGGTGGTGTTAGGGCATGGGTTGGGCTCAGTGATCTTGAAGGTCTCTTCCAACCTGGTGATTCTGTGATTCTGTGAATATTATCAGAGTTAGAGTGCAGAGAATACTAGATTGCACTTCAGACCAACAGAGGGAGAGATTGGCTCATTTACTATTAAGAAACCAATTTATAGTGTTATGAGGTTCTATGTCTCTATTTACCAGGAAATAATACATAGCTTGGATGTTTATTTATTGTGTAAACTTGTTTAGTTACTTGTTCCACCAAAAAAGCAGTTGGTGGTACTGCTATTGTATGGGAAGGCTTCGTTACACAACAGCATTTGCTCACTTTGGTACTGTGAAATTAAATGCCAAGCTAAACCCCATCAAAAGGAAAAAGAGTAATAATTTCTAACTAAATGTCTTGGGGTGACTTTATCAGGTGTATCCCCTATCATCGCTCTATGCCCAGACATGATTTCTGTGCCTTTCTGTGCCTTTAAACTGAGCCCGAGAGAGGAGAGAGAAAGAAAAAAGGCCAGACGAACTTTTCAAAGCAGTCTGGGCTTCAAGGTCACTACTCCTCTGCGTTCTGCTGCGGGGAGAAGAGCAGAGGAAGCACCCTTCCTGCTTTTCAGCCAGTTTTTTTTCTGCTCTTTTTATTCGGAGAGAGACAGAGAGTTAAATCTTGTTTTTCTGGGACTTATGTTTTGTTTCCTTCTTTCCTGGACTTGTTCAAACCACCAGAACATCAGAATCCCACTGGGATTCCACCGGCCTGGAGGGGGGCCCCCATGCCAACCCAGCTCCAAGGAGGAGGAGAGAGACCACACTCACAGAAGGACTCTAGACTTTCAGGTTTTCTCTCCACAGCGAGAGATTTTATTATTTAGCATTATTATTCTTTTCCTGTGTGTTTTGTTAAATAAATAGGGTTTTTTTCTCTTTCACATTCCTCCGAGGAATATTTCTTTCCCGAATATGGTGGGGGAGGGGTGGCTATAACCTGCCTTCCTTTGAGGAGATGTTCCTTTCAGAAGTTTCCCTGAATTTGACCAAAACCAGCACACTAAACCATAAAACCAGTTTTCTAAAGCAAGAGAGTTTAACATTAAGAGGAAGAAAAGTCCACCTTGGGGTTCTGTTTTTGTCAACTGATTTTCAAGTGAAAAGACACTGCAGAGCACTTTCAACCCACCTAATGGAGGTGCTGAACTTCATCATCATAACTACTGAGGTGCCAAAGCTCAAAAAAAATCATGTGGCACCCTTACAGGATGTGGACATGCTATTGTTCTCAACTCCTAGATCTTGCCTCCGTATACAGTGAAGACAGAAAAGATTCCCAGGGCCTTTGAGGCAAAGCACCCAATGCAAGACTTATCTTGCAACAGATTGCTTAGGCATCTTGGAAAGAGGAAAAGTACAGCCCCAAGACACATTGCTGATATTTGGCAATAAAAAAGTGGTTTAATCACCACCATGAAAATCCCTGTGAAAGGTGAAGTGTGTGGTAAAAAAAGGCCCTGGCTCTTGCTATTGACACCAAGTTGTAAGAAGTGCAAAATCACTGATTTGAATGAAAGAGAACAACATGTATGCATTAGACTTAGACTGCTTCCTTCTTGTATCATCTAATGCCTTTCTGTACATCACTCATTTGGGTTAATTCATAAATGGAAATACCTTTTCTTCAAATGTCTACTTTCTTGAGCTTTCAGAAGTCTTGACAATAACTTTGGATCATACCACATATGACAGCAGGGAAAGTCTGCTCATTAACATTATGGAATAACTATCCTCAAGCACTCAAAAGAAATTGTTAAAAAGCTCTTAATGGGTGTAATAATAGGCTACTGGAAATATGCAGAGCTGAATGTTGTAAACAGGTGAATTCTGAAACTTTGGAGTCCTGGGAGCTAAGTTTATACATTTCTGTGCTAGCACAAGATGAATCACACCCCAGCTATAGAAGGAGCCTGTGATGATCATTCAGATTTGGTCTTCATAGCTGCTCGAGTTAGGACAAGGAAATAACCCCATTTCCACCCCTACCATTCAGTTAGTTCCACAGATTCAGAGTTTGGTGAGACATTGCTGAGTAAGAGCTCCACTGCCATCTTTTGAATGCCTGTTCATACTTTAAAATGCTCACTTTAATGATGCTGGTAAAATTTGTTACTCTATGAATACAGCCAGGAGAAGACCTTCAGTTATTTAAGTCATGGTGGTAGCATGTACACAGCTTATATAAGCTATATGCAGAAAGAAGAATTTCCCCTCCTCCACCCTGCATATTTTCCCAGCATTTCTGACATAAAATGTGCAGCACAACAGCAACTAAGAATTTTCTTTCTACATACTGGACCGTGAAAAACTAAGAATGTAATGAAGGCACAGATCCAGAAAGGTCCTAATAAAGCACCACCATGTGGATATTTATTTCATTCTCTATCAATATTCATTGTTACCTAAATAAGAATGATAGGTTTTTGGAAGGGAGATTGTCATACAACTTCTACAAGAGATGTCTTGAAGTCAAGCAAGGTTTGTCTTTGGTATCAATTACATGTTCTGCCTGAAGATACTGGGTATGTTCTGCCTGTTTCATTCTGGGACAGTATCCATCACATATAAAATTCATATTTCATTAAGTATTGCACTATCCCAAATGTGCACTTCAGAGTTTTGGTTATAGATGGAAGATATTTTTAGATTAATACTGTTGATTTCATAGACTACAGATTTGGCAAAGGTTATTTCAAAATTCAGGGCTTGATCTTGCAGCCAGCTGCTATTGACCCATTGTCTCTAATGCACTGTGTACATAAGGAGAGCAAGGCCTGATCATCTGTGTGCAAAGTTTCAGCGTGGACCACAGGAGGGGGATCATTACAATAAGCAATATGAAAGCACAGCATTAATGACATGAGAGTATTGACATAATGTAACAGAACCTGCAATCAGCATTCTCCAGTGCAGCTAAGGCCATAGTTTTCAACTTTGTAATCATGCTGCACAGGGGCCTAAATCAGCACAAAATAATCGACATCAATTTTAGTGCGAATTAGAACAAGAGAGTCACCACGACGGGAAGCATTATTGAGAATGTTAGTTCAAGGACTTCCTTCTTCCCAATTTTTGTTTCGCATCTTTTGTCCAGGCTTCCACTCAGCAGATGTAGAAGTTCTTCTGTAAAGAGAGACGAATGAAAAATGCCGGCAGACCTTCCTGACAAGGAAGTTAAACCATGTTTTTTCATCTACATACAGAGACATGTTACTCATTTGGAATGCTGGGTCATATGAGGAGCAGAGCCTCAGCATATTCTCATCCTTTTACCGAAAGGCTGTTAAGTCATCATCAAACCTCTGTCATGCAGTGGTATTAGTAGCTCTTCCCACAATCAGCTTCCCCCAGTAACTTGGTGGTCCTTGCTGGGCTTCCCTCTCAAATACACGGTTCACACTGCCACCAACAAAGGGCATCACACTTGAACACCTGTTCTGTTGTCCATTGCCACTTCATAGGGGTTGATTCTACAGCAGAGTTCTGGGACTCAGCCTGCTTCCAGGAGCTTTGTCTTAGGGATAAGTTTAACTCTTCTTACATGTTTTCTCTCCATTTCAAATGGCACAATCCATTTTCATGGTACAATAACTCCTTTTGCTGTCAACTCTTATTTTGAAGGAGCACTTGTTTCTGATCCTGTCTCTTCTTTATCTGCTTTGACAGAACCTGTTAGAATAGAGGAAAGGCTCAAGGACTAACTGTAGTTCTGTGAAATATTCTGATTTTCGTGTTGGTGTGCAACTGATTATTATTTAGCATCTACAGTTGTAAACCAGTAAATATGAACCAACGTTCCTGATCCTACATGCTTTTTCAAAGAACTCAAGTCTTTCCTGTAGGCAAGCTCTTTGAACATCACAAGTGCCTGACTTGCTAAGGTCTTTTGTACGAAGAAATTAACATTCAAAAATATAAGAAATATAAAAAAGAAAGAATCAGGCTTGGTTTGCTAATGTGGGCTGCAGTCAGAAACTGGAAAATGCTTCAGCACTTGCAATGCAGCATTGGACACTTTACATTTGTGAACATCTTCACTGCATTCTGCTGAAATGTTTCCACTGAGCTTTTAATACCAGTTTGTTATTTCTTAACATCTGGATCAGATTTAATAGCAATTACACACGTTGAAAAGAGCTTGGGGTTTGGGGCTTTGAGAGGGCAGGAAAGGTGGCTTTCAGTAGACGAATGAGCCTTGAGTCATTCAAAGGGAATCCCATTCAGGACAAATTATTTACTTTTTCCTTTACCTTACTGAAATGCGGCTCAAAAAAACCCCTGTCCAATATTTTAGTCCAAGAATTTCAAAACCAGATGGAGCAGGGTTCAAATGCCTAAACTTAAGCATATAGCACTATTTTGGATCCACTGGGATATTCAAAAATCGGTATGGAGCTGTCAGCCATGTCATCAGGAAGACCCATGCCACTCTGGCTGGATTCAAGTATTCCAGAGGGAGCACTGAAAATTAGCAGTCACATTCATAACCCTTGGCCACAATGGTTGAACAGGAGTTGCACAGACATTGCAATGAACAAGAAGTGATAACAGAGAGTCATTGGTCATCTGGAAAAGTTGAAATCTGAGCCTTTAAACTAGCAAGAGCAGCAGTAGGTCAAAGCCACTGAAAACCACAATATTAAAGATACAGCAGCTTCAATGCAGCCTTGGATGGTTGTGTTGGGTGCTGATCTTTACCTACCAGAGGACCTAAACAGGTTTTCAACTCAATTACCAGTAAGAAGAAAATGGAATACAAAATGCTGTCATGTGCAAGAGACATTTGATAGGCTTTTATCATGTGCCAGGTGAAAAACTGTGATTCCAGATCAAATTTTCCCCTTGTATAAAAATGGATTTTGTCCCCACTCACTAAAATGAAATATATTCAATTACATCCCAAAATCCTTCCATTCTATACACATAGAAAGGATATTTTAATTCAAATTCTTTATATTCCACAAATATTTCCATCACTGATTTGATTCTTTGGGGGGCAGCAAGCAAATTTTTTGTCCACACATGGTCTCAATAATAGTTGTGGGGTCATTATTACAGCAAGTAGACATCTGGGGTGGTATTTGCTAACTAAATGTAGATTTCCATATTTGAACTAGTCTCTGTAGGCTTCCTTGATAATCAGGAAGAGAGGGAGAAATAAACATATTTAGCTGTTATTTTTCTTATGCTAAAGTAAGCATCTAAAATAGGCCACCTTAGTTAGAAGTGTCCATTTCTCTTCACCAGTAACATGGAACTTTGGGTATCTCAGAAGAAAATATCAGCACTGCAGATGTCTATAGTTAGATGAGATTAATTCAGTCCCAAGGATAAGAAGATATGCAGATTATGTTAACACCTCTTAACAGCAATTACCCGTATTATGAGGTATACTCAGCTGTGGATTAAATGAAAAACAAGCTTAATGTCCCTTTGCCTTCAAGCCCATAATAGTCCTGCTACAGCAACATTCCTTCTAGTGGGAGGTAATACACCAGTGATGATATACTGCTACTTAATATGACAATTTATGACAAGAGTCAGATATCAGTTCTGTAATGCCCCCATTATCACATTTTTTAGCATCACGTTTCATCATGAATGTCTACATTAAATATTAGGAGAAGAGCATCTGTCTTGTGTAGAGGATTGCAGTAGAGGTGTTTAAATTGGTATAGATAAAAATGTACAGGTGTGGAAGCACCACAGAGAATCATGTGGCAGGAGGAGGGCGATAATCATGCATTGATGTCACTTAGATCAGGAGGTCATCAAGGTCCCAGCATATCTCTATGTTTCTTCTCAGGAAACCCTAACTGGGAAAGAAAAGACAGTGTGTAAATCCTGAGTGCTCACAGGTGGAACAGGATGCAGAGACTAATCCTCAGTTTATATGGGGAACAAAACAGGCATATCCAAAATCATCAACCTAAACAAAATCCAAAAGACATGAAGAGAACCTGGCCTATTTCTCTCGTCCTCTGTGTTATAGAATTATAGAATCATAAAAGAAAATACCTTGAAGATCAGTGAGTCTAATGATTAAGCCAGCACTGCCAAGTCCACCAATAAACCATGTTTATAAGCACCATATCTACATCTTTTTTGAACATTCAGAGATGGTGACTCCAGCACTTCCCTGGGCAGCCTGTTGCAATGCTTGACCACCCTTTCAGTGAAGAAATTTTTCCTAATTTTGAATCTAAACCTCCCCTGGCACAACCTGAGGCCATTTCTGTTTGTCCTATTGTTTGTTACCTGAGGGACTGACATAGAACTGTGTCCCCGTGGCAGCACTGGGAATCTCGGTCTGCCTGCCTGCACATGAGCATCTCGGTGCTGCAAGGGAAGTCAGACTATTTGAACATACATGATTTGGTGTTGCACGTGCCTATGGAAATGTGTGGGTTAATGAATGAAATCAGCTTTGTTTTAAAATATAATCACCCTCCTCTCTCTATGATCTCCTGCTGAGATCTCCAATGCTGTTGCTACAATGCTGCATCATTGATTCTGACAAAGTACCTCTCTGTCTCTGTCAAAAAACAGCTCCTCATCAGCCTAGATCCGATGTTTTCTTTCATGTCAGTAAATATTCGAGGGCAGGAAATATTTGACACTACTGTAACACTAAAGACTTCATGAGTATTATGCCAGATTTTTTGAGGCACAGTTAAGAAGAAATTCCAGTACTGTTCAACTTTTAATTTCAGACCAGCAGCATGACTAAACTCACAATTACATTATTTCACCTGGCTGAAACCAAAGAGAAAAATGGATAGTGACAAACTCTATCCTAGAAATACTGAATTATGGGAGACAGGGCGGTTTACAACTGATTATGTTCCACAGCTTTGTGAATGAACAGGTTGAAATCTGGCACTTACCTATAAGAAAGAAAAATTAATGCTTGGGTATGTTATTCATTCAAAAGAAAAAGAGCCAAGCCCTTTGCTGGCATAAACTGCCACAGCTCTATTGATTTCAAACAAGAGCTTATTTGCATCAGATGAACATCCAAGCCATATTTTATAATATGCTCAACTTTGATTAATTGTTATTACAGTCCTAAAATGAATTTTTCTTTCCTCAATTATTTTCACACTATACATAAAAAGAAAACAAAAAGCCCTGCCACTGAATACACCAATAAATATTCTTTAGCTATAAGACAATTAATAATTCTTTTCATAATTTGAAGAACATTAGACGATGTTCACAGCTGACTTGTCTTGAAAAGTGAGCAACTACATCTCCTACACTCATTCGGGTGGACTCAACAATGTTGTCTGTGTTCAATCTTCTGTTTTTCCTTTCACCAATACGTTAGGTCATCAGGAACACCTCCTGAACAGAAATCCCCAAATGGACATTTTAAATGTCTGGACAAAACTGAATGTGGTTTTCTATGTAACCAGTGTAGAGGTGGCTGTATGGAGCCATCTGAAAAACTCTTATCCTCATTGTTCAGAACTACAGAAGTATTATTCATGCAGCAGTCTGGGCCTCCATTCTTCTGCCTTTAATTTACATATCATTACAATTCTTCCTTAGAAATAAAAACCCCCGCATTTTTCTGAGTCCTGTGCTCCCATGTGATACAGACCAGGTTTTTCCTTGATCTGCCAATGATTTTATGGTTCATTCCCTTTCCTTCTGTATTATTATAGTAGTAACATACTGGATGTTTAGGAAAATCATGTCTGTAGGCTGTTAGTCTCCAGATGTGTGAGACAGGGCAAAAGGAAGGGGGAGAAAAAAGCAGGAAGGAAGTAAAAGAAAATTGAGAGGGAGAAGGTGGCAAGGGAGGGAGGAAGGAAGGAAAATGGGCAGCTACCCCATGGCTATAGGAATCAACACATCTGATTGCTTTGGGAAATGTTGAGTGAATTCTTGAGGTCCGAACACAAGTCATGAGGTGTTTTCTTCAGTCAGATCTTCTCTGTGGATTCACTTGTGCATAACAACCATGTTTACATCTAAAATTTTTTTCTCTGATAAATCTGCCTTATTTGTGTTTATTTAACAGCTGATTTTTTTCAGTGGCTTCATACTGGATACACCAATATCTTTCATCTCATTCAACCATGGTGTAATACCTGATGTGGGTAAATACTTGACCTCTCCTTTAATTTAAAGACCATTTAGAATTATGTCATGAACCTGCTCTGTGCTGTCTAGTGTCATGATCTCCTCTGACTTCATATGCCAAGCAACCTTGGACTAAATTTATACTTAGATGGAAGACCTTCTGAAGAATATATCTATTAAAATGAAAAAATAAAAACCAAACCTACAGTAGTTTTGGTTGTTCAGAACACAAGGTTCTGTGAGTAGGCATTCTGAATCTTTACAGAAAGGTGCTATAGAATTTGCTATAGGATTATAAAAGGTTACAAGATTTTAAAGCAGATTGGAAGATTCTTTACTAGGGAGTCTATATACTGTTATATTTTATGGTCCTGACCCTTTCACAGTGGCAAATCATGATTGATTAAAATGGTCACATAAAAGGGTATTTGCTTCAGCAAACTACTTATAAAATACACTGTGGTTCCAAAATCAGGCTCTATTGTCAACCATAAGCATCTATAGATGTTTGTAAACTTCGTTCTTCCATCTTGAAGATATGACCAGAAAATATTCTATAGTGTGTATTATGGGAGCAACTGGATGATCCCAACTGTTAAAGAAATTAAAATATGTTCTTTCTTGAGGCTGTTCAAATCTAATATAGTAACAACTATGGAAGGAAGATCAGTAAACACAGATTTACTCCCGTGGGTTACTAATATTTTCTCATCCATCACCATTCTTTTTCAAAGGATCATAGGGAAATTCAGGTTGGAAGGAAGCTCAGGAGGTCTCTAGTCCAATCTTCTGCCCAAAGAAGGGCAGCATCTGAGGTCACACCACGTTGTGTGGGGCTTTATCCAGTCTGGTCTTGGAAACCTGCAGACACAGAAGCTGCACAATGCCTCTGTGCAGGTTGTGAATCTCCTGTTTCCATGTATTCCCACTGTCCTCATTCTCCAACCATGCATCACTTCCTTAGCTAAGGCTTTTCTTTTGGTTTGTGTGTTGTCATAGCTATGTTTTAATCCCTAAACTGGATTTATATTGGTGTACCTTTATACCTGTAGAAAGTCTGGTGATACTAATGAGATTATGCCCAAGTGCAAAGGCATCCATACCTGGGGCAGGACTGCAGACTGCAGACCTTCTATGTAAGCAAAGGAGAACAAATATCAAATTAAACAAATATTTCATAGAATTTCAATATTAAGTTAAACAAATATTTCATAGAATTTCAACTTGCCTTTTAAACAAACACATTTTCTGTAGATCTCACTTGTTAAGCAACACCAAACTCAAACACCAAAATCAATAAAAAACTCCCCAAATCCCCCCCAAAAAACCCCACAACCAACTCCCCCCCAACAACAAAAAAAAAAATCAAAACAAACCCATAAAATCCCTTCCATTAGATATATATATATATAAAATTTAACAACCCTAATTTAAAAAACCTGGGTGTGTACAAGAAACTGGAACAGCAGATATATTTAAAACAGTCTAAGTCAAATCCTGAGAAGCTTTATATAATGCAGGAATGATCTACCTAGAATTATAAGAAATTTTCTATTCAGTCTGCTAGCTTATCCCACATATTTAAGGACAGAAACAGCAAATAAATGAAGACAAGATTTGAGATTGTGACACAAAAAAAAAAAGAGAAAACGGGAGTCTAATATATACTGTCAGATAAAAGGAGCCTGAAGGGAAACGATAACACAGTTTAAATACCCTGAAGGAAGCAATATCAAGGAATGAAGAGAGTTACTCACACTATGTAGTAGAGCTAAACCAATTTGTGTTTAACAGGACCTGCAAATTAAAAAAAAAAAAAAAAATCTACTTCAGCAAGACAATATGAACATTTCATGGGAACAGTACTGCATAACTAACTAGGACTCTAGCAGGGAGACTGCCACACTCTTCAAGTTTCTTAAAACCTTTGCTCCCTTGCTGGTCAGCCAGGTAGGCCCTGACCCTGCAGCTGTCCCGTCTCTCAATGGGGTGCCCACCCTTCACCCACGTTAATCCCCTTGGCTGGCTGGAGCTCCATGCTCACCTTTACTTTTACAGTGACAGGGTCAGTCAGTGCCCACCCAGCTCTCACCTGTACCAGACACCCCCATGAGAGCCAGCCTGTTTCTGGGAAGGCTGCTTTGAAAGCATGAAGACTGGGAGGCATCTCCATGTGAAGAGTGGCCCATAGCCTCACCATAGTCACTGGTAGAACCCCAATGCACACCACCCACCAAGCTGCACTGTCCTTAGCACTTAGCAGTGACCACCATCACCAGACCAAAAGCCCTGTCATCAAGGGCTTTCATATCATAATTATCATATGATGCCTGCACCACACATTTTCAGGAGGTTTCTTTCAGATTACTGGACTAGATTGCATCTAGTCCATTCCTGTCTCCTGCATGCTCACTACCAACTAAAATGGACCAGGTCTGCTCCTAGACTACCTCTTCCATCCTGGTTTCACCTGAGATGTTACCAGTTTAGGTGCTCTGAGACCACTCTGAACAAAAGCAGAGAAAATGTGGATGGTGGGAGTTCAATTCAAAAGTGCACTCTTGATCCAAATTTAAATGCAAATGGAGATTAATCCAATTGCTCAGAGTTTCCAGGCAATTGCCTTCTTAGCCCTCTTCACCTGGGTGCAGAAAAATCTGGGCTTTATTCCCAGCATGATGCTCTTTTTTTTCTACATTTTTACTTTTGCATTCCTCACCCTCATGCTCCCAGTGTCTGCAGGGACCATCATTTACATCGATGATTTCAAAGTTTCCTACTTTGTCTTTTTCCTACTTTGTCCCTGATATATTTATTTTTTCATTGGAAATGGCAGTCCCTGTATATCACATTTAAGAAATATACTTACGTTTTTCTGATACCTTCTCCAAGACCAAGGACCCAAAGGAAGTGGCCCAAAGATCTCCAGAGATTCAGGGACCCCAAGAGGGAAACCACTGTTTTAAGGTTCCCCACAGAAGAAAAGGACAGAGGCAATTATCAGCCTGCAACAGTTACACAGCACTTACAGTGGATGACCTACTTCTGGAGAGCAACAATGCCTCTTCAAATGCTCTACTACTCTCTTCCATTGCATCTCTCCCTTACGGTTCATGATTAAATCAGAGTAATCATACAAGGGAAAGAAAATTCCACATATGTTACAATTAGATTTTAAAAAATGCCCTTTCAAAGCTCAGCATCACAGATCATCTTTGATTTTAAAGACATTTCATTAGACTCCACGTAGGCCTAAATCCATTGCAATAATATCGAAGATGACAGCATAACCAAAAAATAAGACAAAATGAAGGCAGGCATTGTCTTCATTATTCCTTTATATTGCAATATCTTCTGCAGGATAAATCAAGTGGATTTTACAAGCTGGGTGTTACAGCACAGATTCATTTTTCATAGCTTTCATACACATTTTTCTGCATTAAGCAAACAACTGCCAAATAAAGGCTAAACTGTGCTTCTGGAGTCAAGCCATCCCTCAAGCAGTTCTGCATGAATCACACTGTGTTTATTGGTAGCCTCAGACAAACAAGCAGTAGCCCTGACTAATGACAACAAACATAATAAAATAGCTATGTCTCATTGCTTCTAGAAAAGAGGACAGAGGTAGCATAACCACATTCCTGCTTGTTCTGATGTTACAGGGATTTTTCCATCAGTGCCAGACAGGACAGAAATCCTTTCTCAAATTATTTCTTAAGGAAGGCGTGCCTGACCAACAGCAAGTAAATTAGGTATGACACAAGTTACCTGGATTTTATTCCTTGCTTTGATAAAGACTTCCCACATGACTCAGACAAGTAATTTTTAATATTTCTCTGCTCCCAAGCAATATGTATGAAAATAATTACTTCAGTGTGTATTAAGAAAATGTTCATTGCCTATTACTTGACACCATGGCAAGGAGAGTCAGACGGTTCAAGATCTTTCACATGTGGGATGAGCCTAATTGTTTTGAGAGATGTTATATACAAGCACAATAACATTGTTATAACAAAAGAGCTTGATTCATTATTGTAATTATCTTCCCAGGAATACATAGAAAAGATTATACCTGAGTAATATTTCATAGTATTTTTCTTTAGAGCCTGAGAAATCACTGGAATGTTGAAATACAAGTGCCAGCATTCCTTTCTCAAATAAAGACTGAACGGAGAGGATTTAGAGCAGCAGCAGCACCACCTGTCGGTAAATTTGTCATCAAATTACCTAAAAAGCAAACAGAAAATTATCAAACCAGACCATGAAATGAAATGCAAGATATAACCTGCAAACTGTACCTTCTACTGTATCATCTTACTGCCAAGACTAGGACCCACATCAAGGGGCACCCACACTATTTGTGACACTGAACTCTTCTTCCACATGAACTTGTTCTTTTATTATAGGCAATGTTTTCCTGAGCCACAATTTCACTTTTTTTCCCTTCAGTAATTTTGCAGGGGCAAAGGCTGCCTAATTTGTGCAGAAGCTTCAGATTAAAATCAGGGTGGTTCTTCAAAGTGAGTGTACACAGGAAAGAATGTTCCTGGAAGAGGCAAAGCCATCATAAGTGGCAAACAGTTTATCAAGCTGTCAGCAGTGTCACTTCTGGCTGCGAAATCTGAAAGAGCAACAAATGCAAGGTTAGCAAGTGATTATTACTTGAGGAAGGGTGGCATTCACATAACTGTGAAAACAGGGAAATCTCACAGTTCTTACTGATGAGATTGTTCTTCCAATATGGAATAGCAATGCAAATACCTAGAAGATCATAAGGAAAATACCCATCTCATAACCTTAAGCTCTGAAGCAGGCTGTAGCATGCAGATAAATATTTTGCTTGCTAATATAGTTTTCTATGGAGATGTTAAGCAAGGATTATGACACACTGTAGTAAAGGCAAAATGACACAGAAAGGAAACTGCCATCAACTGTAGAGATCTGAGTAACAATCTGGGGGGAAAAAAAGCAAAACTAAACAGACAATTTCACCAAATAAGCTTGACGTTAGTAAAATCTACGGTCAGTGTAGCACCACGTAATGTCACACTTTTTACATTGAGTGTGTCAGCCTTTCTAGACCAAGAACCCATCCTCTGGCAGGTGCTGTTGTGCTCAAACTACACCTTGTAGTTTACACAGGCCCATTGCTCACATGTTTATCTGCCACTAGGTATTACTGCAAGGCACTGTTCCTGTGAAGCCTTTGATCCGTAGTACTGAGACCACCTGAGGCAGACCTGGCCATCATATCACTTATTCTGCAGCTGAGCATCCACTCAGAAGAGCTGTTCCAAAGCTTCTGTTGCACCTACCAGGATCTATTCTATAACCACAGAATTCTGGATACAATGACCTCCAGCTTCCCTTGCACAACAAATATGGATTTTTTTTTTAACACCTCTATTAACTAATTGCCTGCTCATATTTCTCATTTTGAAATTATTCATTAGTTTTATTATGGATTGAGGTTTAAACAGCTGGTCACATGACTATTTACATGCTTCTTTGGAGAATTCTGAGACCAGCCCAGCTGCTGAAATTACAAATACATACCCTGGTTTTGCTGGTGCTACTTCTAATTGCTCATGACTGAGAACACGATCAGTGCCAGCAGTTTCAGTGCTTAAGTTTCTCCTAGTGGTTACATATGATCAATTGCACAGTTTTCCTCTTTTTAAAATTTTTCACTGACTGACAGATGCATTTATTTACAGCTTAATAGACACAGGCTGCAGACTTCACTTACATCATTGCAATAAGGATGAAGGGAAATACGAGCTGTGTGAAGGACAAGTGGCAGTTGGGTGTCCTCATTCCTCACTTGGTCTCTCACTGCCAGCAATGGAAAATTTCAAAGGGGTCACCATAGGACACTCTACAGAATGTGGTCTTTTCAACCTTTAACTGCAATAGGGTTTTCACTTCAGTTCTAAGAAAGCGACTCTCCAGAAGGTTTGTACAATCCGGCCTCTTTGAAAGAATTGTGGTGGTCGTTGCCCTCCAGATGGAAGTATTACCCTCAAATAACTGCACTGACATTTTCTCCTTTGCTCTTCTCCTCTCCTGCCACAGCCACATTAATAAGTCACTAAGAGCAGGAAATAGAGACCAAGTTGTTTCAGATGACTAATAGAGTTCAGATAACCCAATTAATTTAGTGTCCAACATAAGGCACCTTAAAAGAACCTCAATTTTTCAGCAAATAGTCATTGAGCATTACATGAAGATAAAATAACATTCAATAATCTCAAAGGAGATGCCAAGTACCAATTTAAAGTAAATGGGAACATCTTTGGGTTTCATTAGGACTTCTCAGACTTTGAGATTAAAAAATCACGTATTATTTCTGAAAGATTCACTTGTGCCTATCTAGAAATTATACTTTTGTACCCTACACATTTGAAATTGCAGTCACTGTGTACTTCAGAACAGTGCTGAACTGAACTCCATGTCTGCAAAGGATTTTTGAAAAATGTGGTTCTTTTCCCCTCATTTTGCAACAAAATGGAAGGATAATGTATTTTTTTTAACAGTACTGACAAAATATCAAAGTACTCCACTAAGAGCATCTTTCCCTTCATCAGCTCCCTTTGATTTCATATCATTGTTTTGGTACCCCAAAATAAACATTTTGTCTCCTTCTTTTGAGATGAAACAGTTAAAAACAGACAGAGAACTGGTAAGCATTACAGCAGTGATCTCTAAATACAATTTTAGAATATTCATTATTTATTACAAGCATTTGAATTTTCATTGAATAAGTTTATTTTGGCTAAACCCTCTCCTAGCTTCTGCCTCAAGAGAAAACAGGGCTGTTGACAAAACTACTGTGGGGCTTTTCAAATGCCCAGCTGTTGCAATGTAATCTACAATGTTACCTCTGGCATCTTTACAACACCTACATGTTTGCCTAAAAGAGACCTTTCCTATGAATACGCTTTCCCAGTATTTATGCAAAATAGAAGTCTGATATTTGTGATTATCTCATTATCTTGGCATGTTTTTCACACAGTACATACCCACTGGGTCTTCACCATGTTTTCTATATCTGTATTCTAATATTTATGTATCTATTGATATCTCTATCTACTTATAATTTGTATTTCCTGCCATCTTTTGCTGTGTTCTGAACCAGCTCATTTCCTGTGTTCATCACTGTCATTGTTGTGGCTCCACTAGAAATTCTGTACACACTGCCGTATACACAGCACCCCGAACAATTTCATATTTATACTGTAAAGAACAGTAAACGGGGAGAGAAGCACACATGATATAATAGTCTGTTGTTGTTATCTTCTGGGTGAATGTTTTTCTCAGTCAGAACTTCAGCAAGAGGAGACTAGGAAAGCTGCAGTCATTGTAAAAAGCCAATTTTAAAAAGACCATCAGGTGCAAAATTGTAAGAGTGGCAGAGCTTGCTCTGAGCCTCTTCCTTTTATTTTTCTTTCCTGCATAGCTCCAGCAGCTCCAGCCTGCTTACTTATAAGCCAGGCATCTTAAGAGACTGATGCTCTTTTGAACTGCTGCTTCAGTTTACTGATAGCTAGATCAAGCACAGAATGATTTATTTTTCTAGCTTATTTTATTGTGGTGACTCTTCCTAATGTCACACTGAAGCCTGGTTCCCTCTATTTCCAAACTATCCCGTAAGTTTAAAAAAAAAAACCCACAAAACAAAAAACCCCAACAAACCACAAAAATCACAATCATAGTTACCATAGAAACTATCTCTAAGATACAGAACAATTTCTTAAAGAAGCCTGCAGAGGAGTCCTGAGTATCATCAGAGCTGTGACACAATGGTTAAGAAAAAATGAGGGACAGGCTGTGCTTCACAGCCTGAATTTCTCACAAGTTTCTCGCAGCGATGAAGAGTGTCTCTGTTGAAACAGAAATGACTACGTGCACAGAGAGTATCACAAGTCCATCACAAGTGCATCACAAAACAATAAAACAGAGTAATAAAACTTCGCATCTTCAAGTTGTTACACTCGGTAAGAATGACTGGGCTGCTGTATCAGTCCCAGCCAATTGATATCACTCTTTGCATTTCTGTTTATATTTGTGAAAGAATGACAGAGTTCCTCTGGATGGAAATAATGTGTTACCTGGGCTTCTCATGGTACTGACATCTTCCAGTCTTGTGATACGAAGAGGAAAATTAATCTCTTGTCATTTCAGCCCATAAATGGCTCCCATTGGCATTAAGAAGTCTGTAAAAACCATAATTACAATTGCAAAAAAAACAGAGACAAAACCCAAGTAACAGATCCTGCATGCATTCCCAATACATGACATCTCAGGCATAAGTGCAGACACTTTTCTACTCAAAGATGCTGCCAAATGAAAAAAATGTCAGTGCTATTTGTTCCTGCTACTAAAAAAAATATGTTTTCTGAACTGCATTTCAAAATCACTTTGTATTGAGAATGCCTTCTGGAACACAATCCAGAGCTGTTACAGGAGAATTCTGCTACCACCTTCTGGCTGACAGAAATTCTTAGCACTTACTTAACCAACATACACTGAGTTCATAATGCGTTTGCTGTTTTTCAGTCTGCACTCTTCACATGTTACTGCCCCATCTTCTTTAATACATAAATAGGAATTACACACAAAAACTGTCATTTTGCAAACCCTTCTGTTTTGTAATTAGGAAGATTTAAATTTTTCATAATCAAAATGAAACTTCTTGACATAAAACCAAGTGGGCTTTTTCCACCTCTTATCCCTCCCAAAAAAGTGTTATGATTAAATCCAATTTATTTCATTATCAGTGAACAGAGAAATCCATTGTTAACATCACTACAAAAAATAATTCACAAAAAATGGCAGTCTTGTAAATTCTTTTGCACCCTTCTCCCATTGCATGTGCAATTAGTCCCACTAACTTCACAGCATCAGAAACAAAGGTGATCAGTATGCTGGATAGCTGCCTTTACTTGAATACACTTGCTTGCAGTAAATTGAATGAAAAACAGCATAACCAGATACATATGGTTATGCTGAAAAACAGCATAACCATAACCAGATCATAGCCTCCTCAGCTGTGTTATGACCTTTTCTACCATTGCCACTATTTATTCTTAAAACTTCTGTAGTTGCCAAACAAAATCAGCACTTTTTTCTTTTGTTCTTAAGTAAGTAGCCAGATGTCAGCTCCAGAAAAGCCTGAAGCTGTTAGATTCAAGTTTCAGAACCCTTATGACAAAGAAATTTACATTGTGTATTTACACATTTAAAATGCCCTGATTTTGAAAACAACATCAGATATGGGGAACTGTCCAACAGAGCACCTTGAATGAATTTGGTAATACTAACCAAGTGATAGTAATCGTGAGGAAAGTGTAGAGGAGCAAACTAAAGGTCATCATTATTTCCCAGAACTAAGGCGAGGTTACTTCTAATGTAAGCCCTTTCTGTTCCTGAAACTGGTGCTCAGAACTTCAACCAGATTTAGTTGTGTTAGTCACCTCCAAGAGAAAAGAAGAAAAAACGACAAAAAGCTGGAGATGGAAGCTCAAACACTCCATGAAAAGATCCACCAAGTTAAAATGAACATGTTACTATACTATAATTTTTAAATATCTGACCTGTATTTAGAGACTCATAGAACCATTTAGTTGAAAGAGGGACCCTAAAGATCATCTAGTTCCAAACCCCCTGCCATGGGAAGGGATGTCACCCACTAGACCAAGTTGCTCAAAGCCCCATCCAACCTGGACTTGAACACTTCTATTCTCTGAGCAACTTGTTCCAGTGCCTCACCACCCTCACAGTAAAGAACTTCTTTCTAATACCCAATCTAAACCTGACCTCTTTCAATTTAAAGCCATTATCCCTTGTCCCATCACTACATATCAGTGTGGAAAGTCCCTCTCCAGTTCTCTTGTAGTCCCCTTTGTGTACTGGAAGGCTGCTCTAAGGTCTCCCTGTAGCCTTCTCTTCTCCAGGCTGAACACCACCAGCTCTCTCAGCCTGTCTTCAAAAAAAGGGGTGCTCCAGCCCTCTGCTCATCTTCATGGCTCTCCTCTGGATTTGCTCCAACAGGCCAGCATCTTTCTTGTGCTGGGGGCCCCAGAGCTGAACACTGCAGGTTAGATCTCTTCAGAGTGGAGTAGCAGGGCAGAATCCCCTCCCTCACCCTGCTGGTCACACTGCTTTTGATGCAGTCCAGGACATGGTTGGCTTTCTGGGCTGTGAGTGCACATTGCCAGGTTGTGTTGAGCTTCTTATCCACCAACACCTCCAAGTCCTCAGGGCTGCTCTTATTCCATTCTCCGCCCAGCCTGGACTTGTGCTTGGGATTGCCCTGATCCATGTGCAGGACCTTGCACTTGGCCTTGTTGAACTTCATGAGGTTTACAGAGGCCCACCTCTCAAGTCTGTTAAGGTCCCTCTATATGGCATAGTTTCAGTTCTTCTCCCACCAGTATTTCTGTAGTCCATCAACTTTGTGTTCGAATTGATTTGGGTCACAGCATTAGTGCACTGTATGTAGCTACATGAATTATCTTAGCATTTTCTGCTGTCTAGGGAGTTGAATTTTTTAAATTTCACCATAGCATTTATGTTTAATTATTCACAGATTGTGTAGTATTTCAATCTTGTTTCAGCTGCCGGAAGGATGAAAAAGGTCATTATAATACATGCATCACTGCAAGTTATGACAAAGCAGCACTGTGGAGAATGGCTGTACAGACTGCATCAAACAGGTTTTACTTTCTGCAGCGTGGTCAAAGGCATAGAAAAATTTAAATGGAAAAGCATCAACATATTATCCTATATCCTACTGAACTCAGTAGCAAAATTTCCAAGCTCCTTAATAGCACCTGAAAGCAGACTTCTGGAAACTGCTTAAAATATTATAATGTTTTCCAGGTATTGCAGGCACCTAGGTTACTTAGAAAATTACCTTTGAAAATTCTGCCTTAAACGAATTCCAACAATCACACAGCAAGCCTATGCTGAAGTCTGATATCAAAGGAGGTGGTGAGCCTTAATGAAGCATCTACTTAAATTCAGGTCGTGCTTTAGCAGTGAGCACTCTGGTGGATTATTAGAAGCGGATGCTGTTTAATCTCTCTTACCTCCTGGGAAAACCTGGCATTTAAAAAATCACAGAAGGGGGAGAAAAGTGTTCTCTCCCAAAAAGTCAGTTGTTCTGCTTCTCCATGGGATGTGACGTTTTAAGATGTTCTGCCCATCAAATCTGAACATATTCAGTCGAACAGGACAGTTTCTTGCAAACTCTGTAGGCTTTTAGCTTTTAGCTTTAAAGGGATTTACATTTGTATTTTAAACCTCTGCTAAGCTTCCTAAAGAAAGGATTTGTTTAATTATTTCACATTTTGATATTTCTAGATCTGAAACAGAGCTACCTGCCTTGATTTCAAATGAGTCCTCAGAATCCATTTAAATTTCAAGGACTCCCTCTCTGTTCCAAGGAAGTTGAGGGAGCCCAAAATGCCCTTAGCCTCTGATTAGAAGCCAGAATATTCTGGTGTGACAGGTGCCACCAACACAACAGCTCTAGCCTGAACTTTGAGCCTTGAAAACCTTCTCCTCACTCTCCTTCAGATTTATTGAAAACTGGTTAAGTTTGGGGCTTTTTTGCAATCCCATGGTCAGCAGTTCTGCATGAACAATGTCCTGATTCGAAGACACCATAATGAAAGACTCCCCACCCAAAAAACTGGCAAGCAAATCAGCAGATTCTGCATTTTGAGAAGTGAACTGAAACATCCTGTTTCTTTATAGGTTCCAGTCCTACAGGGAAACCACGCCATTTCCAATGCTTGGAAATATGCCTAAGCCCCATTATCCATGGACAAGATGGAATAACTTTTGACTGGTAGAAATTCAGGGTGGCTTTTTTCAGACAAAGTCTGCACAGAATCTAGCTCTGTGCAAAAAAAAAAAGGGGGGACATAAATGCCTCTGCTATCAGCCAGAAAACACATTCATTGGGTCAGGACATGTGCATACACACATGAAGTCCAGAGCAAGCATTCTCCTGTGCTTTCTCTGTTCAAGGTAGAACACTGCCTCTGACATTTTTTAACTGTAGAATTTCTGACATAGAAAAATAGGGCAGATGCAATTAAAATAAAAAGTGTATGCTCACAAATCTTTCCCTATTTCTCAGTTAAGATGTCTTAGAACACCTAATACAAGATCCAATCGTTAAAGGCACCATAAAAGCTTGTCTAACACTCTGGAATCTAACACTCTGGAAGACTTTGAAACTGAAAATAAAGGACAAAACACACAAAAAATGATCTAAGTACTTTTCATGTTTTAAGTTCGAGGGAACCAAAATCCAATGATCATCCATTACACCGCTATTCCTTATCACTCTGAATCTCAAATGAAAGGTTTCTACACAAAATATAAAAGAATAAATTAGATTTAAGTCTCTCATGCCCACAAGATCATTATCTAAATCTTATTTGAACAAGTTACTTTCTACCTTTCCAAAACTGGGTTGAAAGCCTCTCATGCCTTCCTATCAAGCACAGAAAATGCCTTTTTGAAGCTAGGCAGACTTCTGTGAGATGAGTATTATGTACTGTAAAATTGTAGTGTTTTGTGAAGGCCAAATACATGCCCTTTCAAGACTTGATTACAAACCATTATTTGCTTCTATAGTGTTCTGTGAAACAAAAAACCTCATTCTATTTAATGTCACGTACAAAGATGACAGATACAGCTCGGTAACTTTCAGAGATCGGACTGTGTGTGTTAAAAGTAACAACAAACTGAGGTTTCAGATTAATTTTCTTTAATGCGATATGCTGTAGAATTTTGAATTATGAAGCAAACACATTCTTTTTTGATTTCTGTCTGGGAGATATAAAGGCATGTCTCCATATCAGTGAGACAGCAAATAGGTGTAGAATATACACGTGATACTTTTTGGGAACACAAGGATTATATTTTTCTTTTCACAAGTCTTCTCTGAGTGTTAGAACCAAACTCCATTACTAACGTCAAAGGAATGCTACTGCTTAATCCAGTAAATACCATGCTGCTAAAATAACTCCTTTTGAATTTTTAAAAAATATTCTTAGAACAGAAATTGATGCTGCCTCTACAGAAGCATAACTTTTTTTGCATTGCACAAAGCCAACAAAATTTTAGCTCCTTCTAAAACGGATGTATGCTTGCACACTATGGATGAAATGCAACCACGGTCACAGAAATAGCACAGAACTTATTTTACGGATATAAATCACATTTTATTCTCATGTGGCACTTTCACTGACAGGGAAACGGGATTTTTATGTTTTAAGGACAATTCTTCACCTTATGGTAACAATGCACATACACCTACTTTAAATATGCAACATTTCTGTCAGTCTTCTACTTATAAAGTAATACATCTTACAAAAAGAAACAACGCAAATGTTTTTATATAGAAAGAGAAGCATTCTTATATCTTCCCTTTCTTTCCAAACTCTTATCAGCACTTGTATTTATACATTAAAATGTTTCTGGTAAATAGCAAGAGAGTGGGGGTTTTTTCTGCTTGAAACTACAAGAGGCCTCAATGGGAACTGCAGACCAGAAGCAAGCACTCAGCATTCGATGGCTGAAACAAATGCGTATCTTTATGTGAGACACATAGAAAAAGATGCCAGCAGAGTGCATCAGGCATAAACTCACAAGTTTGCAGAAGTTCAGTGCTACATCGGAAGCAGTCCCGATTATCCTTTGAAGAAGCACCTTTTTTTGTTCATTCTGTGTGCATGTGCTTCAGGATTTGTCATATGCTGCACAAACACTAGGCAATTCTATTTAAAAGGCTGTGCAAAGACGTTTAACTAGGAGAAATCAGTTTGTGTTTGTGTGCAGAAATGTAGATGTTTCTAACCGTGTACTTAAAACAGTACGTAGTGACAAGAGAAGTAATGGCTTCAAACTGCAAGAAAGTTTTAGATTCGGTATTAGGAAAAAAATTCATTGTGAAGGTGGTGAGGCACTGGAACAGTGGATGCCCCATCCCTGGAGGTGTTCAAGGCCAGGTTGGATGGGGCTTGGAGTGACCTGGTCTAGTGAAGTGTCCCTGCCTACCGTGGTGGGGCTGGAACTAGATGATCCAGAAGGTCCTTTCCACTGTAAACTATTCTATGACTTTATATACAACCTCTATAACGCACACCATAGAGGATATGTAAGTCGGCCAGCTGTCAGGAGCAGCCAGGCAAACTTTCAGAGAACTAAGAGAACATAAAATAGTATTTGTTATAGTAGGTTTCTGATTCTGGCATCTGTGCTTCAGTGCATATGACACAGCCTTTTAATACACACACACACAAGCATTTCTTTCAAATCAAACCCACAGGCATTTAGGAAGTAAGCATTAGTCCTTTCTAATTAGTTTTTATACATAGCCTGGTTGTTGTTATTTTTTTTTCTGAAGTAACTTAGAAAACCTATATTCTCACCAAAAAAAATAGGAAAAAAAAAAAAAAAGAGAAAAAAGCGCCAGAAATTCTCCCGAGGCCAAACATTCACCCACAGCGGCAGCACCGCTCCAAGGCCCAGTCGCTCGGCGGTTCCGCGGCCTCACAGCAGCGCCTGCGCCGCCGCCCGTCCGCTCTCGCCGTCCCCCGAAGCTTCGTGAAGATTCCGGAAGGCTCCGGCCGGCTCTTTCCGCCGCCGGAGCTGCCCCGCCCCCGGTGCTGCTGCCCGGCTTCCTTCCTTCCTTCCCTCTTCCTTCCGCCGTGCTCTACTGGGCTCGGCTCTCCGGAGCGGCGGGGCAGGAGGTGCCGCGGCCATGTCGCTGCTGTGCTACAACCGGGGCTGCGGGCAGCGCTTCGACCCCGAGAGCAACACGGAGGGTGAGAGCGGCGCGGGTGCCTCCCTCGCTGACAGCGCGGGGAGCGGGGGCGGCCTCCCGGGGCTCTGCGGGGCGGTGTGAGCCTGTCCCGCCCGGCTGCCGGGCCCCGCGGCGCTGCGGGGCTGTCACCCGGCCCGCGGGGTGCTGTGAGCGCGGGGTGCCCTGGGGACACGCGTGTGGGGCCGGGGCTGGCCCGGCGCTGTATATCGCTGTCGTGTGTGCTAAAGGTTCTGAAGGCCAGCGTAGGTTTCTCTGCTGAGGGTCTCTATGGGTGTTGCATACATCGCAGTTACTAGCGGCTTTTTTGTTTGGTTGGTTTGTTTTTGTTTTTTGTTTTTTTTAGTCCAAGTGTGTAGACTTGCACAGGTAATTGAATGTGTCTTAATGGTATTTGTGTGTCTGCTTTGCCAAGTGCTTTGAGCGCTTGCAGCGCTTCTCTTGTGTGTGCTGGGAATCTTGGTGAAATATCTTTAAAGCTCTGTCATTTTGGGTTTCGTAATTCCGCAGCGACTGCAGAAGAGTGATCTGAGTTTTCAGAAGGCTCGCCCTCACCTCGTTCATAAAGTAACTCTGTTCGTTAAATTTCTAGAACGCTCTCTTTGTATTAATTTTTTTTAATTTAATTTTTAGTGACCCCCAGGATTAGAAATAGTCTAACATGTTCTGGCCTGTGCATTTTCTGTGATTTAGAACCGTGGCAATAAAGTGTGCTTATTTTTCTGAGTTAAGTGGTTTCCAAAGAGAGGGGCAACATACTGAATAGAACTTGCTAATGTTAGTAACAGGACAAGCAGGCATAGTTGTAGAATGATTCCATTTAGTGATCTCTTCCACCACCATCCCCTACACCCCTTTGCCCCAAAAGGCAAAGCAAATAGGGATATTCATTGTAAAAGAAAAGAAAAATCTTATTAGGACTTCGTGACCTGTACTTGTTGTAAAAGTAGCACTTCTTTACGGTTTGTGATCAAGTTGTAGTAAATTAGGTCAGGTTGGCATGGCCATATGCTAACTCTGTGGTGCTTACGTTAGGGAGAACAATTTCATGTGATGAAATTTGTTTCAGTAAGTGATTGGAACACGTAGTGGAATCCCTGTGTGTTAGACTAAGCAGTTCTGAAGGTGAATGTAATTATTCACAGACCACTACAGAGAACCAGGTTTTGCATTTGGTTGACCCCTGCAAATTTCTACTTTGACATTTAATGAAAGGAGTAAGGTCATAGCAGTATGTGCACAGTAGGATTAGTTTGGCTATGAAATTGTCACCAAAAAAGCCCCAGACAAACAACGACAAAAACCTGAAAAATTATGGTGTTTGTGTGTCCAAAAATTATCTGAGGGTTAGAAAAAAAGACTTTGAAATGCTTTGGTTTTGCTGGTGAAGGAAAGGTATTAACAGCAGTGGAGAGGGTAACTTGTTTTGGGTTGGTTTTTTTCAGTGACAAATGTAGAATAGCAACCGAAGTCTGTAATCTGATCTCATACAAATCAGAACTAGAATATGCCTGTATCCTAATTTTCCTGTTTTCCCTGCCTAGTGTGAGATGGGATCCTTCTTGTCAGACAAGAGCTGTTGGACTCAATGTGAGTGCAGAGGAGCTGATGTTTTGTTGTCCTCTAGCAGGGAGAAGGCTCAGACTGCTCAGTGGACAAATCCCTCTGGCTCTGCTGAGGCATTGCAGAGCTCCTTGTCCTGGCATCTTCTCTCGTGGAGCATGCAGGGCCCTCAGGAGGCAGCAGCCAAGTGGGCTGTCATTCGCTCCATGATGTACCTGCTGCAGAACAGGCTCCAGAGAGCAAGGAAAAAGGGTTGCCCTTGGCCAGATGGACGACCCGACACTTCTCTCTGTCTGCCTTGTGAGCTGGAGCATAGCCACCCCTGAGTTAATTGATTATGAGGTGGTTCTGGTCTCTAAAATGGTTGCAGTCATTAACAGCACCTCTATTGAAGAATGCTTACGAAGAATTAGAAATACTCATTTAGGTCTTCTGATTCAGAAATAATCTTTGCTACAAACAGAGCTTATTTTCACTCTCATGATGCTTCTAATGACATACTTTCATACTTTTTGAAAAGCATAACCTCTACTTTTATTTTTAATTAATTAAACAGTGAAGTCCTGCTCTCTATGCAAAATGACTATTTTTTTCCTTTTCATTTTCCTGTGAGGTTTACCAGCATTAGCTTTTCATCCTGAAACTGAGATAGAGGTTTATGTATATATTTGTAAGTCTTGCTGAAGGACTAATGTCCCAAAATATGTGCCTTTTGAGTTGAGGTGGGAACTGATGTGCCTCAGACTGTATTAGTGTATTAGACTTAGGTACTGAATATAAAATCAAAGGCAATCATACAAAACAGGGTTTCTTTAAAAACCTACATATTTATAAAAAAGATGAAAACAACCAAGTTTGGGTTGGGTTTTTGCCTATTAAATATCTGTAGACAGCTAATAAAGTTATTTATCACTTTTTTGTTTTGCTTCCTATTATGCGCAGTGTTACTGTTTGTGTCACTTTTAATTTTAAGTGTTTACTTTAAAGGCTGGAAGATAGTGTTTAGAGTCAAGTCAGTAAAATGTTATCCACGCAGTAAATATCAGTGTGATGTTATATAATCAGAGCAATTCTATTACATGTGAAAGGAATACAAGTGAAAAAGGGACAGCTGTGTAATGTTGATAAACATCTATGAATATTACCACTTTCATTAATGGAGGTTGTGTTTCACTGTAGTGTTTGTACAGAATTTGTTAGTAATAAATAGTATTGACATGTCAGAATTATGCATGTGGAAGACTAACCTTTGAGTTCAAGTCCTTAGGTGGCCTAGGATGCTACAAACATTGAAAAAAGAACAAGCTAATTATGGTTAAAACCATGAAGTCATTATTTGCATTAAGAGAATTTTTTAACAGAATGTTTCTCAATAAAACGCTCTGATCAGGTGCAAATAGATGTATTTGAAGCAGTAAACCAGTATTTTCTGTCTGTCAGGTTCAGCCATAGGGTCACGTTTTTACTTCTGCAAAATTACCAGTAAGGCCTGATTCTTGATGAAGGCCAGGGATGGTCCATAGAAAATTTACTTGCTCCACGTGGAAGTAGTAGTTTGTCTTAGATACCTGCTTTCTAGTTTGTTTTATATCATACTTAAGAAGAAAGAAGCCCTGATTATTGATATTTAATATATACACTCAGCTTTTTCTGTAGAGTCTAGATTTTTCTGAGTAATGATGTGCACTTGGGAAGTGGGGCAGCTCATGGCATACATGAGTTGCAAATGTGACATTTTTGCTGGGTTTGTAATCATACGAATAAGGATTCTTGGTAGGCCTCAATATTAATAATAATCATTGTCTTCTAGATTCATGCACATACCATCCAGGTGTGCCTGTCTTTCATGATGCTCTCAAAGTAAGTACACTACTGTCCTTTTAAGTATTATCTTTCTCTTTTTTCATATGTATAAAATAGTGTGCTGCTTTTTCTTTTTCATTTCAGATCTTTCAGTGTTCAGAAACTGATGTTCAGCCTATCATGAGCAACCCCATGAAATTAGAAAAGCAGTTACTCATTCCTGAAGAAGAAAATAAAAACTCTACTCATATGGTCTAAATGCCATGCAAGTCTAGATGACTTGTTTCCTGTTGATTGACTGACTTTAGGTCTCTCAGCAGTTTAATTAGGTCCTCTAAATAGGACTGTGGAGCCATTGAGAGGTTTCATACTTTTTCAGTTAATTAACCTGCTTGGAATTCAGAGCAGCTGCTTGTGGTCTAATGTGACGAGGGCACTAATGCGTATGTGACATTTGTCTGCTGTAAAAAACAGTCACGTTCATTTAATCAGCCAGATGAGGAGGTTGGTTAAATTGGGACTGGTCACCCATGCCTCTTATGCAGTTGTCCAGGATTCTTGGGCTCCATCCTCAGTGATGAATTCAATATACCTGTGACTGGTCTCCAGTGCTTAGGACAACTGCACAGCCCATGCTTGGTTTTGTGCTAAACTGTTTCACTACTTCAGGATCTCCTGGATGCATACAAAGTGCTTACAGGGAATCCTTTGAGATACAACTGCAAAACAGTACTGGAAATCATTCTAATAATTTGATTGTGTGTAGTCAGAAATCTGGGGTCCAGAGATGGAGCCTGGCACTTTCTACTTTATTAATATGAATGTAGCCTAAGTGACTTTTCTTAGAACACCAAACTGCTGTTTAGTTGAGCTTTGAGGGGGGTGAGTGGTTTTTTTAATTGGTACTTAGGAACTACTTCTACTGGAAGTGCATCTCATCCCAGCAATGGACGTCTTTTGGCCTTGTGAAAGCTTCTGCATTTGTGCCGGGCAGTGTATTTGCTGTGAGCTCTTGCTTATATTGCAGTACCTGACTCTGGAATCGGCCATCGTGTGCCACTGGCAAATTGGGACAAATACTGTTAGATCAAATGCTGTACAGTTGCTTAGACTGTAGCAATTCATTTTGTACAAAATTATAGTTGTACTCATAGAACAGTACAAAAATCTTCTACATAATTATAAAGAGAGAAATTATACAGTTCGCTCAAAAACTTACATTTTCTCCCTCTTTCTCTTACATACGCACTGTTTATAAACAGGTAC
Organism: Aleadryas rufinucha; assembly: GCA_013397815.1. Taxonomy (NCBI): domain Eukaryota; kingdom Metazoa; phylum Chordata; class Aves; order Passeriformes; genus Aleadryas; species Aleadryas rufinucha. The sequence goes on along the minus strand of VZTH01008372.1, from coordinate 30,761 downwards.
CACTTTCTCCCTTATCCTTCTCCAATCTCTCAGCCTAATTAAAAATTTATCATAACTGTGTATGAGCAGTTTTCTTCCTGCTGTGAGTTCTAGATAATCTAGATGGGCAGGGCAAACCTTTTGTCTTCTCAATCGTGGAAATGGTTCATATTTTGAGGGTATTTTAGAACCACCTACCTAAAACCCATTGTGTTGCACCACTTAAGCTTTCAAAGCTGTGGTGCATTAGTCAAGCTGTTGCCTCTAATAAGGTTCTTTGAGTTCTAAGATATATTATTCACAGTGGCAAGACAATTTGCTCTAAAATTGAGTTTCTGGTTTATATAATAAAAAGTGCTCTTGATTGATGTAGTTGGATAGCTGTGCAATGCACATACCCAGCTCTGTTGGTGGGAAATAAGCAATTGAAAGATTTGAGTGGTGCTCAAGAAAATAAAAAAAAATCCCTATCATTTTTGGAAGAGGGCCTGTATGTTGGGCCCCAGGGTGAGCCTGGTCTCAGGTGTAGTATTTGTTTGTTTTGCTTACATGTTACTTTATGAGAGAAAGTAACGTTCCTATTTTCTGTTGTGCAGAGTTGGCACCTAACTTGTCATGGAAGTATTGCCTCACATGTACTGAACTTTCTGATTAAGGTAGCATGAGCAAAGTAGAAGGCTTTTGTGGCTTTTCAAAATGCAGATTATAATAATGTCCACAATAGGGAAGAAAACATTTGCTAATCTTGATGTGCCACATCTTTTCAAGGAATATAATTAATATTTTGCTTCTTAAAGACTGTTGTCAAATCTAGTAGTCATTCCTGTGTTGTTTTTATTCCAAAATGCTTGTAGGGTTGGTCATGTTGTAAGAGGAGAACAACAGACTTTTCTGACTTCTTAAGCATTGTGGTATGTACTCATGATTATTTACAATTTTTATACTGGTCAAATGATAGTGATTAATATTAAATGGTACATGTACTTATATATTTTAAATTTGCCTGCTTTTGTTGAAACTGTCTTAATTCTTATATGCTCTATTTTTCTTCATGTAATGCTGAAGTTACGTCTCATTTTCAAGCTTTAATGATTAAAATTATCTAAATAGGTTTCAATAGAACTACTTGATAATAAAGAAGGAAAGTCAACATTTATTGCTGCTTTGCTTGACTGCAGAAAGTATGCATTTTTCTTTTAACTTATATCCAAATGAGGATATTTTCCACTTTAGCAGTAGGATTTCCTTTGCAACCAGTGTTTAGAGTGGGCTAAAGGAGAAGATGGAGTTGAAGAAATGAGTCAAGAAAACTTGTTGCAGTTTCTGTTAATTTTTAATGCACACAAATTACACTGCATATATATATATATATATATATATATGTGTGTGTGTGTGTAAACAAACATATGCTTTCCACAATAGGGCTGTACGAAGGGTCTCCATAACAGCGAGAAGCCTCCTGATCCTGTTAAACCAGAAGTCAAAACTACCTCTGAACGAAAGGAGCTAGCTGAACTGAAGCCCAAATTTCAAGAACATATAATTCAGGCACCAAAACCATTGGAAACAATTAAAAGGCCAAGGTATGGTACATGAAACTTCAGTTTTTCCAAATTTTTAGTCAGTTGGCCAAGTTGTAGCTTGTTTGGTTATTCAATGTTGCACATTTCATACAATGTAGAAATTACAAAATTAACCTTAGAAGACCTTGGTTTTGGTAGCAGTGATGATGTTTTCTTAAGCTTCGAAATAAGAGAAAAGAATTCTGATTATGCCAAGGGAGAACTGGATCTCTCAGCACTGAGGTCCACAAGAAGCAAAAATTTAAGTCTATAACCTCATAGCTTAAAATGCCACTAGTAAATGCATTTAGTGTTTTAAACAGTAATAAAAATAATTTTGGGGTGCTTGTAATCTTGGGATTCTTTTGTATCTCTGATTTATTTTTATTTTTGTAGAGTATTTAGGATTTCCAGTTGGAAGCCAAGACTGCCTTCTAAGTTTCTAGTCTAATTTTTAATGAACAGTAAGGATTGGCATTTACAGTTGTAGTTTGTTGAAGAGAGGTTTGAAAGGAAGAGCCTTGTAGGAAGACTAAATGCTACTACTTTGTCTTCTATAAATTCTTCCTCCTGAAATTGACACTAATACATGGACTTTTTTAGCCCAGATGAGCCAATGACAAATTTGCAGCTGAAAGTGTCAGCTTCCTTGAAACAAGCTCTTGATAAATTGAAATTATCATCAGAAAACGAAGGGAAAAAAGGTAAGGAGACAGGGAGATTAGGTGGGTATGTGATGCTAGTTGTCACACAAATAAATGAAATGCAGATCTTGTCATTTCTGAAGTGATACTTTCATGAAATTACATTCTTAATAATCTGGGAAATACCTTCCAGTCCAGGGAATCACAGTCAAAATTCAAATGTGGATAACATGGAGACTTGGTTGTTAGGAGCAGTACATTGTGTTCTTTCTAAGATTTCCTGGTTAGAATGGACATAATGGGAACGTCCATTTCAGAATATGTGACTGACAGAGTTACGAAGAAATGAACTTTACTCCCTATTGTTGCAGACACAGTATCATATAAAGCCTTCATAAACTGATGAAATTGCTCTGAAGACTAGTTGGTTCTCCCTCGTCTGTTTTTCCTCTTTTTTCCTCCCACATTTTATTTGGAATTTGGTTCCAGAACTACACTGCTCCTTAAGAAACTTTATAATTTCAACCTACGCTTGTGGCTATTTTATGCTCTTTTGTTGTTGTGCCAAATTAATTCAGCTCTTCTTTCTCCATGCTACCCAAATGATTTCCTTGTGTGTATTTATAGATAGCAGTTCAAGCCTTTTACATTCTTAGTTTTACAAAACTGAACAAGATGAATGATTGTTCTCTTCCCTTGTGATTGTAATGATCCTCTTCATCTTTTTTTATTTACCCCACTTAAAATGTGTAGAGGTATAGAGCCTAGAATTTGACACATAGGTAATACAGCGTTTGGAATGTTTCTTTGTACCTCTCTGGCAGATTTCAATGCCAGGCAGAAAATAGAAGCTTGAAGAAGGAGGTTTTTCTAATCTCTTCCTTGGCTCATTTTAATTCTTAATAAAAGCAAAGTGTTCAGTAGATTATACAATTCATTTGCTATTTTGTATAATATTTTGTTTCCAGAGGAAGATAGTGATGAAATCAAGATTGGGACGGCATGTAAAAATGCAGGCTGTTCAAAAGTAAGTGGATCAGTTGTACTCTAAATCCAGCTGCTCAGCTATTAAGTGAGCAGTTTTGGTTTTTTGTGTGCTACAGGTTGATTTGGAAAAGGTAGCAAGTCCATTTGATTTAACAAATGCATGTTTGATAACACACTTTAGTGTGGACAAATGTGAGTTATTGGCAGAAAGTGTAAGGGTGTTTTTTTTTTTTTTGAAAGTGGCATGAACTCCTAATTAGTAAGCTTGTCAAATCCATGGTGCTGATGTGTTTCAACTTACAATATTAAATATAATATTGATGAGAGGTGGCTTACTGATAACACTTGAGCTGCTCTTCCTAGTCTGTGTATAGATCAGAAGCATCTTCAGGTCTTAGCAGTTAATGCTTCCTTCAAGAAGAATTAAAAAGTCAGTGTTTTAACACTTCAGCACCAAAATTAGTCATTATATTACGTAGTCATTTAAAGTGAAAGTAACACTGACACCCTTGCATTGTGCAAAATGGGACTGTAGGATTTAAATAGCTATTTTACCTGACTGATTTTGCATTACCTACAGAAGCTCTGGTGGGAGGAGAACTTTGTCAGTCTGTGTTGGGAAGAAGTGATCTGATATTCAGTGGCTAAGTTGTATATTGGTTTTTTTGGTTTCTTTTGAGAATCCATGTGTTTTATGAATGATAAATTTAATTTATTTTCAAGTTAAGTTCTTGTTTTCTCTGAACACTCAAAGTATTTTAAAGACAGATATCTCTGAGGATCTAAAGTGACCTTTATGAGCATAGGTGGTGTCACCATTGATGTGTGCCATTGAACTAACACTAAGTACAGCTTCTTAGCAGTGCCTTCATTCTGTGAGTGATTACTTTGAAAAGCTAGGACAAGCCATTAGATCTAGATTATTTACCCAAAAGCTTTGTTGTACTTTGATTATTGTTTCTGGCTTGTGTTGTGTCTTGTTTTGGTTTTTTCCCTTGCTCCAAATGCTGTAACAGTAATACACTTTAAATGCTTTGTCCCACCAGACATACGAAGGACCACACAGCACAGAAGAAGTATGTATATACCATTCTGGTGTACCTATATTCCACGAAGGGTTAGTATTCAGCTAACTTCCATTTTTGTACCTATATTCTGTGAAGGGTTAGTATCAGTTAACCTTCAGGTTTTTTAAACTAGTCTTTTATGTGTTTGTGCTTTCTTTGTAGATGTTGCCTTGATTTATTCTGTATTCCCTCTTCAGTCAAAAATTGCAATGCTTGAAGAGGGTATACGAAAGTAACAGTAGTATTGCATAAAGGAAAGATCTTAAATGTTTACAGTAAATAGTATCCTAAATATTGTTTGTTAATTACTTTGCAAACTCTCAAGGATGAAGTATTGGAGCTGTTGTAAAAGAAAAACTTCTGACTTCAATACATTTTTAGCTCAAGAAGGCTGCACAAGAGGAACACACGTATGGACTAAAAAGGATGCAGTAAGTAGCATTGAGATTGCATTCTGTAACTGGCCATTCTGAATTTTGAATACTGAAATGCAGTTTGTGGCTTGATTGAGTTATTACTGTAGCTGAGCTATTACAGATCGCTACCTCTGACATAATGTGGAGGATACTGTGTGCAGCAGGAAAACTGAGAAATGGAGTGTGAAGTAGTCTGCAGTACAGGTATACTTGATTCCTTAAGAATATTGTAGAATGTCATAATGGAACAAAACACTTGAAAAACATTATTTGGTCGCACGATGGATACAGATGAACACAAGGTTCTTGTTATGAATATATTGTCTGTTGCTGAGGCAAAATGGGTTTGACACTACAAACACCAGGGATGTTTAACAGAAGAAAATAAAGAGATATAATATACGTGTAGTTTTGTTACCTTATTCTAGAGCAATTCACAAATCCTTTACTTCCTTTAAATCTTATAATTGCTGCTTGCTTTGAAGTTTTATATATTTGTTCAAGAATTATTTGCAAGTGTAGAAAGTAGGGATTAAAAGAAAGCTGAAGTTGTGAGCCTAAAGCAGGAGAGTGTAGAAAAAGAGAGAAAAGAATTTACCCACATTTAAAGAAACTATGTGTATATTAACTGTATGTGTATTGAGGTAATGGGTTTCTATCCAACAAGGGGTTTTTTACTTTAGCTTTTTGTTTTTATGTTGAGGGGTTTTTTTCACAGTTTATTTTTTCTGCATCAGAGAACAGAGAGTAATAATTTTTTTTTCAGGAATATGAAGCATTCTTGGAGTCATGGCATTGTTTTTCTTGATTTAGTTCCTTTCTATAACCTGCTGGCTAACTGTAGTCTTGGAAAGGAAGTTGATCCACCAAGTAACTTTTTTTTTTGGTTGTCGTTTGTTTGAGGGGGAGGTACTGAAATACTTAGTTAAAAGAGTTGCAAGTGGAGTCTTGCAATCTCCTGTGAAGATGAAATACAGTCCTTTATTAGCTATGCTACTTGGCTATTAAAAAAAGTCCTGGGTGTTTGTGCTATTAATCTTGTAAAAAAATATTCTAATGTAATTCAAAGTCTTTTTTTCTGTACCTTTTTCCTTATATAGGGTAAGAAAGTAGTTCCATGCAGGCATGATTGGCACCAGACTGGAGGAGAAGTGACTATTTCTGTGTATGCTAAAAACTCTGTCCCTGATCTGAGCTATGTAGAAGCTAATAGCACAATGGTGAGGCTCTACCTTAAGATCAGCAACTTGAACTTAGGAAAATCTGCTCAGGTTTATTTACAAGGCAGAGATAGCATAAGACTTTTTTGAGTAACTGCTTTTTCTTGGCATTTGCGTTTGTTCAAGTATGTATAGCTTTTTTTTCTCCCTTCTGTTTGGACATCTGCACTTTAATGTGTGGGTTTTTTAAAAACTGCAATACAGTATGCAAAAAAAAAAAAAATCTTTAATTTGACTTCCATAATTAAAACCCAAGCGTGATGTATTTGCATCACTGTATGTGTAAATAATTATAGATTAATCATTTAATTGTATTTGATTTTATGTAATTTAATACCATTCTTCATTGTGTGCTGTTTCACAGCTACTAATATTACACAGGTGTTAAAATGCTTCTCTGATTTCTTAATCTAAAATGATAAGCTACCCAGTGGCCACTGTTGACTGCAACTGTATCAGAATCTATTAAAATAGATATTAACTTCTTTTTCTGAGGGACAATTTCATTACTTTGGTCATTGTAGGATCCAAACGCTTGCATGGTATATTTTAAACATGCTTGAGGTGTCAGGCTTAAACATGCTTGAGGTGTCAAATGTTTTATTAACATGATAAAATTTTCTAATTTTCTGGTTTTTTTCCTTTTAAGGTAAATATCCATATTGTATTTGAAGGTGAAAAGGAGTTTCATCGCAGTGTGAAGTTATGGGGAGTAAGTATAAAAATTTTTTTTCTGTTAAAAGAAGCAAACAAAAAATCAAACAAAAAACCCCAGAAGGAAAACAAAACATAAGCCTTTACCTTCCTCTCTTTCAAAATGGTTTGGTTTTCCTTATTACTCTGTTTATTGAAAGAATTTCAGCTGCATGACATTGAGTAATTACATTTAAATCCAAATATAATGCGCCAGGAGATCCAATGTGACATGATAATGGATGTTGCTTTGCACAGAAGGTGACCTTCCAAGGTCCTTTCTGGTCCCAACAGCATGGTAGTGGTGTTGCAGAAAACCCATGCTTGTGTATGTAAGCCAAGGTAGGTTAGATATGCATAGGCACATTTTTATGCCATAAACATTCCATAGCTTGGGAACGGGAAAGAGCTGACTTTTCAAGATACCAGAGGGATTGTCATCTACCTAAACATCTACTGAAATTTAGTGATGAGGTAGTCCCTAACTTAATTCCCAAATATGTATCAGTCTGTTGAATTGAAGCATGAAATACCTTTTCTGTTGCAGGTGATCGATGTAAAGAGGAGTTACGTGAACATGACTGCTACAAAGATTGAGCTCACTATGAGAAAAGCAGAGCCCCTGCTATGGGCAAGTCTGGAATTACCAGTATCCAACACACAGCCAAAACAGGAGAGTTCAGATCAATAACGATTCCAAGAGACAAGTTATTTCCCATGATGAAGTGGTGACTTGCTACTGTAATCAAATATTTAACTTTTATATAGATTTCTTTTTTTAATGCTATCATCTGTTCCCTTCTAGAAATAAATTTGACGCGCAGTAAATGGAGGTGTAAACTTAAAAGGGTAACAGTTACTTCTGCTCTTGCTCCCATGGGTATGTTTATGCTGGATGCAGTGTCGCCATGGGAATTTAGAGTAAAACAGCTATTGCCCTTTGCTTGCAACCTTCCCTGCCATGCACTGACTATCCCAGTAGATGTGCTCTCTGTTCACAGTGGGTGTCTTTGTTTCTCCGCTGTTCTGTTTAGACTGGATGCATTCGGTAGCCCGTGTTAAATTCTACACTGTTATGAAGCATATGGTAATGCAGATACAAAAATCAGTTTGAACTGATTAGCATGCAATTCCACATCTAGAGTAAAAGGTTACATAGATGGAAATATGAAGTTGTACACTCATACACTTCCATGTTTTGAAACGAAGGTTTGTTTCAATACCTGTTGGCTATGGAGGGATGAAATAAATGGCATTATTCCAAGGATTTTAGTATTTGCTGACTCCTGCTGTCTTTCATGTATCAAAGCAGATCAGGTTAAAATTTTAAAAAAGTTGGCAAGAAGGGATTTTTTTTTTTTACTCCTTCACATTTGCTATTTGAATAGTTAAATATAAAAGCAAATGGACAGTGAGATGGGTGGATAACTTAGCATTTCAGCTGTGAAGAGTATGCAAACAGCAAACTATTGTAAAATTACCAAAGTATCTATTTGACAGTCATTAGAATGTGTATTCTGTCCTGTTCTGCAACACTGAAAATCTCAAGACTCTTGTCAAAGTAGGTGGATATGTGTAGTAGGAGAAGCCAAGACACACTGTAGGTGTCTTGGTAAAATAATTTCTACATAGATGTGTATATCTTTTGACTCTGAAGATGGTAATCTAAGAACTGCATTTATATACAGGACAAATCTTAGGAGAAACAACATGCTTTAAAATGTCTGTCTCAAATGGTAATTGTACTTTTGAATCAAAATACTTAAAAAAATACTGTATCTTTTGAGGTCATTAGAAATCAAGACCTTAGTTTAATTTTCAGTTCATCAGTAAAGGTATGTGGCTGAAAGCAGGGTAGTTGTAATGATGAGATTTTTTTTTTATCCAAGCAGCAACACACGCAGTAATGTTGCTTTTTCTTTCTGCTTGGAATAGTTCTTTAATTTTGGCTTGCAGCTGAAAGAAAAATTTTTTCTGATAAAAGTAACACAAAATGCACACCATTATTTATTGTGCCTAATCCTGTATATGTAAACAAGAGGTCTTGTGGACTGTTAAAATGATGGATGCTCATCTATCAGCCTTGGCAGACCTGGAATAGTGCTAAGAGAAAAACAGGGTGCTGTAAAGGCATTCTGAAGTGAAATACAGGTTTCTAAGAATCTGCTGTTTTCCAGTGGGTATAATTTGACTTGAGCTCAGACTTCTGTCTCTAACAGTACTTGAAGTCCTACTTCATGCTTAAAGTAGTAGGAAATACATTACCAAAGAAACCATCCCTGAACACCAAGAAAGTAACACCGGTGATACAAATATATATATGTATATATACACACATATATAACATTTGTTTTGGTGCTTCTCTACCTTCATTTCAAGATCCTTTTTCCTCAATCACTTAGTTTGAGCATGGTTGCTTACTCCCTTGGGCCCTTTTTAAAAATTCCAGCTCTAAGTTCTGCTGAATAGATTCTATTAACCTCGACTAATGCCTTTTGGTTTTTCCTTTTTTTTTTAAATTAAAAATGTCAGGTACTGCTAAGTGATAGGGTACAAGCTTATGAAATGTGTGCCTGGCAAGTGGTCCTCTGAAAATTGAACAGATGTTCCCTGATGTGTTCTGAACCAACAAGTGGAACACTTATGAGTTTGACACTGAGAACATCAGTGGATGAAAAATTCTAGATAGCTGTAGCTAGCTGCTAGCATGCCATCTGTGTTTGTGTGTGCAGAACTCTGAACTTGGACAGCAAAATTACTAGTGCTTAAATGCCAGAATGAAGTTCTTATTTAACAAGCAAGTTCAAATGTATCTATCCGTATGGATATATAAATATCCTAAATATGTTAAAAAAATGTGGAAAAACATATTTTCACTTAATTTGCATCATCACATGCAGTAGGTTTACGTAATGTAAAACCCATTTTAAAGAACTACGTGGAAAATGGAATTCCTTGGGAAAACAGAATTGCTGTTTTTAAATAAGTCATATTCTGCCTTAGTACCCTAAACCCTAAATGGAGAGAAATGTGGATGAATGGACCAGCTGCTGTGACTGCTGTAGACTTTGAGATCCTGTAACTACTTGTTACACTCTTTCAAACGACATTCTGCTGGTAGCTGAGTCACCATGGCCGTAAGTGGGAAGAAAGCTCCTGCAAACATGGTCCCCAGTTTTGCTTTTTATTCATTCTTCCTGCTCTTCTCCTGTTGTTCATACTTTCAGCACAAAAGTAAAGATATTTCAGGTGTTCTGTTGTGACTCTCCCTATCAGTGGCAATAAAACCACTTTTAAAACTTACCTGTTTAAAAAAGCAAGCAAACAAATTAAAGAACCCATAAAAACCCCACCAGCTTTGGTCAGTCAAGAAGGTATAGATTTTACAACAGCAGCATAGTTTCTATGGCCTGGGATGCTTTTCAGAATGACAAGATAAACCTTCAGATGGCCTAGACTGCCATAAACTGTTTTACTGCAGCAATTCTTAGCAGTTTTTTATAACCATATGTCTGTATCCTGAAGCTGCAAGATCTGTATCACCACTGAATTTGTGTGTTTTGAGCAGTTGCTCACAACAGGCTTCAACACAACAAGGGTTGATCCTGGTATTTCGTGCGATGACATCTTGACATGCATAGTGGTAGCGGACACTTTGATGGAATATTGGCTTGGCTGTAACTTCTATTTGTAAGTGTGGAGAGAAGGTGAGGCTGGCTGTAGTGTACTAAACCAATCATGATACTTTCCCAGAAGCAAGATTTGTCAAGTAAGCAAAGTGATTTTTGATTACAGGCTTTCACCTGTCTAATAATATGACACTAATTGCAAACCAGTATGAACAGGAATACTTGGTGTTGAGTTTATCCTTTTTTCATGTTTTTAGAAGTTGTGCTGTATTTATTAAATGGTTTAGGTTGATACAGTCTAGCTATATTTTTATAAATAAGTGTTTAAGAGCTGCAGTGTGTTGCAGTATGGGTTTATGTGTTACACGTGTAGACAAGCATGTTACACAAGTCAGAACTGACTGTCCAGGTGGATATAAAACTTTACCTTCACAATCCCTTTATAATATGAAACATTGCATAGGTATACAAGTTTATGACAGAAATCTTAATGCTTTCCCTCATGTATAAGCCCATTTTCCTACCTGAAATAACACATTTCATACCTAGCATTACATCCCAGGTAACAAGTGATAGGATGAGAAGAATGGCCTAGGAAAAATGCTTTTTATGGAAAGGGTTGTCAGGCATTAGAACAGGCTGCCCACGGAAGCAGCGTAATGTGCACATCCCTGGAGGCGTTCAAAAAACGGATATAGCACCTTAAAGATATGATTTAATGGTGAACATGGTGGTGGTGCTACCTTGGTGGTTGTGATCTTGGGGGTTTTTCCAGTCTTAACAATTCTGTGATCTTGTTTCTGTAACAACGTTTATTGGAGGAATTGGAGTTTATGTTAAATGTTAATACACTTTTAAGCACAGGGCTGTTCAGCTACTCTCTTAGGCACTGATACAACTTGACAAAAAAATCTTCCATTGGATGGTATTCTGGATCATGTACATTATCAAGTCACCATTTCAGTAGTTTAGGAATTCGTTTTACTAGGAATTTTGCCTTGGAAAAAAAATTACCTATTCTACATAATGATGCATTTTTGGCTTGCATTCTCTAAACATGGCATGAGTATTGATGAAATACTGTACCTCTTAATCATTGGTCTCTCCCAGTTTGCTACTAAATTTTTTTTACCTCTGTTCAGGAAGGAGATCCTTTTTAAAGTAATGAGTTATGTGTCTGGAACACTGTTTTACAGTGGTAATAATTTTGCCATTATAAGAGTCTTGAATTACAGTTGAAGAGGAGATGACTTTTCGCATGGCTCTTTGATTCTGCACATTCATAAAACTTACACACAGAAATGAATCTCATGTCTTCATGCTCTATTTTTTTTTTCCTAGATGTATTCAATAAAATTCTTACTATATGCTGGTTGCTTTTGGGGTTGGTTTTTGACTTCTTTTGTTATGGGTGAGAACTTCCCTGTTAGTTTGCAACATGGTTGTTGAAATAAAATATAAGTGGACATTTTCCACATGTGAGTTTATATAGGAGGCAAACTGCATCGCCAGGGGGTTTTTCCTCACCTGTAGTTCCTTTCTTTGCTTGTTGCTTTCTAATGCTACAGCCCAGTCAGGATATGTGAGTTTTGCAGAAATCTGAGTGTGGTTGCTGAGATGGGGGTTTCATTCACAGAAAGAGTTCAGTCCAAGAATTTTGAGCTGTCACAAACTTAATGGAAGTGGAATAATTCCAGATACAGTGGCTGTTTCTAAAGTTGCTGGAGATACTGTTTGCTCAGATGGTTTTTTCTGGTTTCTTGGAAAAAGAAGATATTTTTCAAAACCTCTGGTATTCACTCAGTGTAGAAAAAAGTTCACCTCTTGAAGCCTGAAATCTTCTATGGTGATAAATACTTGGTGTTTTCCCAAAGTTTGGGGAGATGTTTTAACCAGAGGGTAACCAAGGTACTGTCATAGACATTACAAACTAATCCACAATGTCATATGAGTGTTAAGCAAAAAATGAAGCATCCTTTTGAATAAAATATTTTTGTTACCTACTGGAAATAAGTATTTGAAAAATTAGTTCCTTGTTAAATTTTAATGAAAGCTGCATTGCAAAAAAATTCATTTAAAGCTACCTGGAGGCAGATCTGTTACCTTATAATGATCTATGAAATATTTTTAGTCCAGAAATCTTGTTTTCTGAAATGTGTTTTAAACCTATGATAAGTATTGATAGTGCAATATATACTAGGAGAAAACTAACCTAATGTGCTTCTAGCCTGATGTGCTTAACCTAATTTGTTCCTCCTTAATTGGAAATCAGGCTTGTGTATGGGGAGGCAGAGTTGATACAGTGTGCTTCTATACCCCAAGGGACTTAATTTTAGGATTTTTTTTCAAGGGAATGCCTTGTAAGCAGGTTATATTGTTATATACATAAACAACCCAAACTTAAAGTGTTCTGCCCATAGTGAAAGCAGTTAACATTTGGAGTGTCTACTCATGAGCATAACCTACAATAAAGAGGTAGTTTAAGTTATTTAACTGCAGCTTTGTGAACTGGAATCTTGTCAGCTCTTCTGTTACCAGAGTTTTAGTTCACTGGATTAGTAACTTAACTGGGTTGCTTGTGCTTTCCAAGAGCAATTAACAGCTGTAAAGAAGAGAAGGCTGGTAAAATGAATGGAGGATATGGAAATGTAGTTGAAAATAAGCTTTTAAGAGAAAGATTTTCACATATTAATAGAAAAATTAAATAATTCAGAGACAACATGCTAAGGATAATAAAAAGCAACAACTCCCAACTGCTAAACTTGACAGTGTTTCATAGTTTTCTCATATACCTTTGTAAGGGTTCACCTCCTTGCTGTGTGAGCACCATGGCGTCGGTCAGCACTTCTGCTGCTGCTGGTATTTTTCCTCAACATTTTACTTTATAACACAGCCAGTTAAACTTGTGGCATTTGTTGTTAAACAGTTGTATTGGCACACATTGCCTGAAGACTTGGGTATGGTTGGGACTTGTACAATGGAAAGTGGCCAAAAACTTCAGTGTGGTTGAGTGGCAATACCAAAATGCTGAGTGGATTATTCTTAAGCTAAACCATGTGTAATTTTAATGAGTTTTTGTATTTCACAGTTGTATTCTATAATGCACATATGTTTTACCTTAAACTGTCCCGTAAGGATACTTAAATAAGCATAACTATTCAGGAGTATATTGCAACCTGCGGCGTTGTACATCTTCCCTTTTCCTCCATGCATTGCAGGTGTTCGTCTCCGAAGTTGTAAGCACAGTTTTTTGCAGGCTGAGCAGTAGCTGTGGGAGAGCTGATAGATTTTGTCAGAGCTTCTCCATATTCTGGTAATTGTGTTTAAAGAGTGTAATGCTGCCTGAGAGCCAAGTGCCGAGTCCTGCAGTTGCACTCTGAATCCTGTAGAAATATCTGGTCCTCAGGCAGGTTGTTTTTTATCAGACTGCAGATGACAAGAATGATATTTGCAAAACCAAATCCAGTCAGGCTGAATTAGGTGAGCAGGGATGGTTTCAAAATACAGAAAGAAAAGCTGGGTTCATTTCATCCATTTCTCAGGTTTACCAGGACTGGACACTAAGTGTGAATATGACTGGATAAGTAGCTGTCGTTAATGATCTTTAAAAAACTTGGGACCTTCCCCAAGTAGTCCTCGAGTGCCAATCTCTGCTGACAGTTGAATGAACACAGGATTCCCATGGCTGGTAGCATGGCAGAAGCTTCATTCCAGCTCTGCAGGGTCCCAGAACCTACCAGGCTTGCTTTGTTCTGGCTTGTTTGGCTGTTAAAAGTTTTCTCATGGCCAGGTGGCTATTGTCTTACTTGGTTTACCTTGTTTCTCATTCTGTAGTTGCTTGGTGTAGACATATTTTTAATATAACTACTAAAACTAAAGCAGGTTTACTGTGTAGAGCAACATACTTCTGGTTCTAGTGCCGTGTCGTGGAGGGGTACAAGCAGGGGCCTTGAAAACTAGGGCATGGGATGATTGGAGGAGGGCCACTTCTGGATAGTGGGGATCCCAGGAATATAAACAGCTCATAAATAGCTGCTTTGTTATTGAAAGGTTTGTAGTATCCTTTGTTATTTCTTTTTCTTTTATAATAGAAACTAATAGTTCTTGGATCAAATAGTTAAGATTTCAAGCATACCAACAATGAACCTGTCTTTACTTACGAAGTGTTTTTCTTTGTGCCTGTAATAAGACTGGCAGGATATTTGTGTTTGACTCCTCTGCCATCACAGTGGGTGACCCTACCACTACTGTCGGTGCCCACACTCCTGCAAGGGTAGTGCCAGGGTAATTTGGTGTGTGCTGCAGGCTGAAGACAGCTTTAGTGCAGGCAGGTGTCCAGGCATGCAGGCTCCGGTGAAGAGTATTGAAGTATGGCTTGGGAGACAGAGCTGAGGAAACAAAAGCAGTGCTTCAGTAGGGGGGGCTGGTTCCAGGAATATCTGAAGGGATGAGTCACCTCAGAGAGATCTAAATCTTTCCGTGCTCAAGTGTTCACAGCTGACCATGTTTCCTCTGCCTGAACTGCTTCATTTAGGGTTACATAAGGGTGTGTTGTCACAACAGTCACTGTGTCCAGCAACTGTGACTTGGGTTTCCTTCTAAAAGTACAGCCAAGTTTGGAAGTAACATGGATGGCAGCATCAGGAATACGTCAGCTGCGCTGTCAGCAAGCTAGCAAAGCACATCTGGGGAAGGTGCCATGTAAACTTAGCAAGTCTATTCTTATCCGATACCCTCCTGTGAAATGCTTTTCTATTATTGCCTCTCCTGTTCTTTCCCTTAGTGAAAGGTTAGAATGTGTTTGGAGTTTATTTGAACCAGATCCAGCCCTCCCGCATGAAGTGCCTAACAAAGCACTCTTACTCCTCCTCCTCCTCCTCCTAGATTCTTTGAGCTCCCCAAGCTGAAGAAGATGTTTAAGGGTGCAGGATCCATCAGCAGAAGCATTGCGTTGATGCTGACGGGAGCATCCTTGACTTCATAGATTCTAACTGGCACAAATCTCAGTGGTGTAATGGGAACAATCTACCATAATGAAGACTGCTTGCTAAATTCAGCTCCTACTGGTTTCTCTAAGGACACTTTCTGTGAGCAGGTGCTGTTCAGTGAGGCACAGAGCACTTTGGTTCTGCTCAGAACAGCAGAAGCAAGATTTCTGTATTCCATTTAATGTGTGGTCTTCTCTGCTTTGCCATAGGGAAGTTCATGATGATCACCATCCTTCAGCTTTTTCAATAGCACTGTTAACTGTACACAGAAATCCCATGAATGAAACTACAGGAAAAAAACAGGTCATGCTGGGTATATCCAATTCCTACCAGCTGCAGAGAGAGGTCCCCAGATGATTTTGATACAGTGTCACCTGGAGATTCTAGTACCCAGTGTTACAGATTTCTTTCCAAAGGCAAACCAAAGGTATTTCAACCATAAGAGAATCTGAATCATAGGATCAAACAAAGGTTTGGGTTGGAAGGGACCTTTAAAGGCCATCTAGTCTAACCCCACTGCCATCTTCAACTAGATTGGGTTACTCAGAGCCCTCACCCTGAATGTTTCCAGGGATGGGGCATCTACCATCAATCTGGGCAACTTGTTCCAGTGTTCCCCCACCTGCATTGTAAAAATCTTACTTGTATCTAATCTAAATTGACCCTTCACCAGTTTCAAACCATTACCTCTTGTACTAATGCAACAGGTCCTGCTAAAAGTTTGTCTCCAGGCTGAAATAAACTTCCAGGCACTGTGCCTTTGGAACTGATTTTCTAAAGAGACAACTGACAACCCAAATATCCACGTGATACTTGGTCCATCCGAGTTTAATTTTGCCAGATTGTTTTGCAGCCCCAGGCTAGGCTGAAGGGTTGGTTTCTTTTAGCTGTAAGATTCACTGATTGCTTCAGCCAGATTGAGTGAAGGAACTGTGCAAATAGAATTGGGGAAGGACAGAGTAGGTAATCCAGTGTTAGCCATTTGTAAAGAGAGTGTGAAAAATTCCCTTCCTCCACTTTGAAATTACAGGCAGGCAGAGCTACTGAGGGAAAGCAACAGTAGTTTGTTTGCCTATCTATAGCATATAAGATTCTAGTCACTGAGGAAGGAAAGGCAACTGGAGCTCTGAGTAACTGATCCTTTCAATACCAAGAATAAGGGATTTTGTGGAAATCAGTTAGTATAAGCATTTTATAAGCGGTTTGGTTTCCTTATTTATAAGGGTTTGGATATCACTCTCCCTCAGTAGAACTGTACAGACAGGAATGGAAATAGATTTAATCTATTTTGTATACTTCTCAGGATGTAGCCGGTCATGATGAATCTCACATTCACACAGTTATCAATTAAGTTGACAAGAGGAACAAAGCGATCAATGCCAGCTGTGCACTCAGCCTGTTGTGAGCTGTAATTTATTCTTACAGCTTCAAACTGCACAGGGAAAGAAGGAGAGATTGTATGTTCTTTCGCAGCACCAAGGTAATAGTACAGAACCTCAAATGCTAGCTACCACTGAAAAGAAAGAGTATGTTTACTGGTGAAACATTTGTTCACTGGTTTATACATTTCAGTAAATGAAGGAGGAAGCAAGTTTCATCAAATATTTCCTTTCTATCTGGAAACTCCTTGTTTGCCATATACTCTGATGATCCTACAGCAGCAACCACTGACAGATCCGAGGTTGGCTGCTGCTCGTAAGGAAGACGCACTAATGGCTTTTTTCACCATCTAGATATCCTAACCCTCCCTTGGGTTCAGTACTGCCCATTGCAGTTAATGTAAAGTTATGATGGAGCAGGAAGAGCACACGATTCGGAGAAAGGAAAAAAAAAACCAGTGCAGTTATGTACCGGTCACATCATTGCAAGATATCCTTAAGCAATAACTTCAGCTACAGATGTGGAGATGAACTTATTAACTGTGAGTGTCCCCAGTTAGGTAAAAGTAGAGAGAATCACAAAAATATAGTCACTGTTCATAGGATCATACAATGGTTTGGGTTGGAAGGGACTTTAAATACCGTCTAGTTCCAACACCTCTGCCATGGGCAGGGACACTTTCCACTAAACCAGGTTGCTCAAAGCTCCATCCAGCTTGGCCTTGAACATTTGCAGGGACAGGGCATCCACAGCTTCTCTGGGCTACCTGTGCAACTGCCTCACCACCCTCACAGTAAAGAATTCCTTTTACTCTAAACCCACCCTCTTCCAGTTTGAAGCCGTTCCCCCTTGTCCTATCCCTAAAANTTCTATCTGTTCAAGCACAATGCTGTTAATGTTCTCTGTCAGTGCCTGCAAGTTCTCTGTAACTTCATTTCCCACACAAGTCCCTGTAAACAGTCCCTCTCCAGCTTTCTTGTAGCCCCTTTAGATAGTGGAAAACTGCAAATAAAGTCTCTCCAGAGCCTTCCCTTTCCTGGGCTGAACAATCCCAGCTCTCTCAGTCTTGTCCTCATGGGAGAGATACTCCAGCCCTCTGATCGTCTTCGTGACCTCCTCTGGACCTGCTCCAACAGGCCCACATCCCTCTTACGTTGGGGCCTCAGAGCTGGAAGCAGCACTCCAGGTGGGGCCTTACCAGCACAGAGGGGGAAAAATGCCTGTTCTGTGCCCCAGCATCAACTACTCCCGTCTCTAATGTGTGTGCTGGCAAGGTCAGTTTTGCACTCCATTTCCCAACAAAAGAGGTAAAGCATGGAATCTGGAAGTGTAATTTCCTCCTCATGTGCCTAAGGCTTGACTTGTGAAAAGCAATTGAACAGTAAATTATGAGAACAACATCCACAAGTACACAATTCTTCATCTTTCATGGAGGCTTATTGGAGGGGATGCCAGCAAAAGCCTCTCTTCTTGTGGGCATATATACCCCAAAACAACTTCCCACAGGAAATAATTTCTGGTTCCCTTGTTTGAATTCAAGGCATCTGAGATGAGAACAACTCCTCTGTCCTGGTTCTCTAATTCTGTCCTTTTTAGTACCACATCTGTTCTATTCCCAATAAAACAAAGAGGATTTTATTCCTACAACCTGGTGCAATTTATGGTTGTGAGAAAAACTGTAGTATATTTTGCATAAGAGAAGAAATTGGTTAGTGTCAGTTCCCACAAGCTGGAATGTGAGTCAGTAAAATTCTAGCAATTTTATTAGTTTTAAAGCATGTAGATGAGAATTACATCTAAAGGGCAAATGAAGCAATACATTTTTTTTCTTTTTATACAAGTTAAACAGTTTTGTACAACTGGCCTTCTCATGCATTTCAGTTCCTTTTTGATTGTAAAATCAGTTCCTGGTGGGAAACGTTCTTCAGGTCTTATTTGAAGACAGAATTATCTCAAGCCCCACACTAATAGTAACAATGTCCTCCTGCTCCTTCAGATGGACAAAATATGAAAGAGATTGCCTGGGAAAAAATAGGAACAAAAGCTGCCTTGGGTTTGGAACTAGAAAAAGGGCCAAAAAGAGCAGGGAGGTCTTCAAAGAGCAGCTTTTGTTTACCCCCAAAATCTTTATTTTTCAAAGTGCAGATAAAGGAGGGAGATGCATAGTGACTTTCAGAGGGATGGACATGCACTCCACTGAGGACGTGCTTTTGGATTTCTGCATATAAGCAGCTGTTTTCTCTGATTATCAAGAATGGCCAGTACTGCTTTGGGAATCAGTAGGAGGGTCACTTTTTTATTTTTTTAAGGAAAAGAAAGCAAATCAGTGTAAAGAGCATTCACCAGTCCTGCAGAATAGATTCTGAAATGCAGAGATGCCTTTGGTGCCTAATATCATAAAAGTAATTATCAGAACAAGACAAATGAACAGGCCAAGTGTTACATTTTTTCTGTCAAAATGTGTGCTGTTGAACACTGCTATGGACAAAATTTGCAGGTAGTTTGACAAATAATGGTTTTTGTAATTGTACATCCAAAACATTGGGTCCTCAAAGTTGGCAGATCTCTCAGAAAATTTTAACCAGAAACTGGTTGTTCCTGCTTCCCCCACTTCCCACTTCTTCCCACACCCACATTTGTTTACATCCAGGGCTGTTCATAAAGCTACAGTTCTGTCAGTACCAGAGATGCAGCAATTCCTAGCTCAGGAGTTCTCTGACACACAGAGCTCTGCTCACCTGCCATGCAGTATGGGAGGCTGGAGACTCAGGTGGGGCAGGCAGTCAGGGAGGCTGGGCCACTGCAGTAGCCTGGCAACTCTGCTGGCCAGACTCTGCTGTGGGAGTTTTCAAAGCCATCATCTTATGCTACTTCCTTCAGTGTTCCTGCTGCTGCCTGCACAGTGAAGGCTGCAATGGAAATCTGCCTCTTCACTTCTTCCCAGGCTTCATGTTGATCAGCTTTGCTTTCGATATCAAACATGGCATCATAGATTCCTGGGAAGGATTCTCCTGCATATTTGTTGTGGCTGCTTGGAGCAAAGATGATGTGTCTGTGGGGAAAGAAGGAAAATGCAATTATACTAAACAAAAGAAACTATTAATGGGGTGTGTGTTCATTGTATGTGTGTTATATAGAGCAGCTGTGAATCCCAGGAAGATCAGAACTTGCTAAATACACAGGAAATTGGTCTTTAAAAGGACAGGAGAGTCCCAAGCTCAAAATCTATAGGAAAGGGCACAGATTTAGGTCAGGTGGCCTTCTCCTTGGGAAGAGATGATGCATATGTTCAATTAGGAACAAAACCATGTTACATTTTTTGAAAATGGGAGCTCAACAAACCTGTTAAAGTAATTTGGCAATCTGGAACAGGGAACAAAACTAGTTATAGGTGTGTTGTGAGAAATGGAACAGAAACCTCAAAAACAACTGAGTAAGCATGATGGTCAGCAGATTACTTACCTGGGAAAGGAATTTAAAAGGAGGGGAAAAAAATCTGTGGGTGAATTCTTGAGAAAAGCATGAATTCTTCTGAAAAGAGGTAGTCATATTGGATCAGAACTGCGCAAAAGTATCAATCTTATTTTTTGGTGTGGGTTTTTTTCCTAAATAATGAATAGCTGCAGATCTGCTCTTAAATTGATTTTAACTATGAAGTATCAAAGCACATTTACAGCATGTGAAAGAGTCCTCCCAAATGAAAAGAAACTTTAAAATTACATTAATAAATGCAAGCAAGTAATGAATAATACTTTAAAACCCCAGACAGCTCTAAATGACACACCCAACAAGAAAACCTCTAGAAAGAAATTACTTCATTCTTCCCAAAGTGTGAATGACAGTTTATCCTAGGAGGATGGAAATGTGATTCTCAGTTCTACCTGCCTGAAGGACTTCTGGCATGGCTTGAAAGCCATCCATCAGTGAGTCAGATATATCCAGTCCCAGTCGTTAGGAAAAAAAAAGGGGGATAGTGAGAGCAAAGTGATGTAGTCACACACCTGACACTGAAAGCCGGGTTCTTGTCAGGTATTCCTAATAAAAGCACTGGGTTTCTACAAAGGATATAATAGTTAATGGTTTAAGCTTTTTGGAGCACCTATAGAAGCAGCCAAAGCTGGGACAGATGGGGCTCTGCAGCATAGCTCAAGGGCCTTTATCCTGTGTTGAAAGGTCTCTCCCTCTCCAAACTCTCCTCAAGCTCTCCCTTTTCAGCTTCTCTCTTCAACTGACCCTCACTACACATCTGTTCTCATTGTCTCCCTTTTACTCTACCCTCTTTTAACCTGTCTTTTCAATACAGTTCATTTTCCACTCAATCCTCACTTTGCAGATGTTCACAAGAACAAGTTGTAACAGCAGCAGAACTGCACAGATACAAGTAAAAGTCAAAGTGTTGTGGTTTAACCACAGCTGATAAAAAGAAAGCCAAAAGAGAGGAATCTGGCTTCACAAGAGTGATGTAGCCAAGGAGTTCTCCCTAAGGGTTATAAACAAAGTCCACTATTCACTGGATTGTACCTAAAGCAATGTGTTGAACTGTAATTCCTGTGAGATCTACACAGCAATTCAACTGACCAGTCAGCTGTAAAAATACAGTGCCTTAGACAGCAGGTCAAGAAACTTTTAGCCTCACCTGTAAAACTTCCTTCCTGGCAAGCCCAGAGGGTCAGTGAAAGCTTTTTCTATCAACATCAGCTGATCGTTCATGATGCGCACTGCAAGTGAACTGCAGGAGAGGGAGATGGAGAAATGTCACACAGTGGGGAAACGTGACTTCGCAGTTTCATTTAAAACACTTTTCTTCTCTTTTTTTTCTTGACAGAAAAAAGAAAAAAAGACAAGTGTGGTCTGCAGTTCCCAAAAAAAGATGAGATTTTACAAATGGAGATACTGAATCCATGTTATATTAATGCATTGGTATTTCTGTGTTCAACAAGATTTCACACTATGCAAAATAAAATGGGAAACTTTCTGAGAGTGTCAGATACTTGCTTATTATTAAATGGCACTGGAAAGATGCCACTTAAGAGAGGGGAGAAGAAGGCTGAGATTTATATCAAGATGAAGATAGGTAAATTTTGGTGTCCACCCATAAGCCAAATGTCCATAGTCCTGTTCTAATCTATACAGTAACATAGTAAATGGGACTCAGCTGCATAAACACAACTGGTACCATATGTGCCCTCCAGTCACTGCACTCAGAGGACACAGGAGTCCTGCAGGGCCCTTTGGCTTGGAAGCATCATATAGATATCTCAGATACTCTGAAGCATCATCCTCTCTCCTTGAAGTGTGCTGAAAGTACAAATTCTGTCATCACCTACAAGACTCAGGTGTAGGTGTCTAAATAGAGATCTCAGTCTAACTCTAACTTTCATTGCTACCTGCCTTTCCATGTATTACGGTAATTTTAATGACAACCTGATACTAGTAATAAGCTCTACAGCTCGTACTATTCATCACAGGAAACATTCTTATATCTGCTAATTCATCTTAGCAGATACTGCCTGTCTCAGAGTTCAAGGGCTCTGTTCTATACTAATCAGAGAGAATCCTTGTGTAGCAGAAGAAATAAAGAACTACCACTCTGGGTACCTAAGGCAGATGTAAAAATATATATATACATATATAACTTTTTTTTCAGACTTACTCTTTCTTGTCAACTTGTTCAAGTCTCCTGTGAAATTCAGCAGCAGCCTTTGAGAAGTTCACCACAGCAGAAAAAAGAGGATCTGGAATGGAAGGACTACATGAACAACTTCATAGTATTTACTAAGCCAAATATACCTTTCAGTTGCCCAGTGGGAGAAGAACTACATTTTTCTTGCTGATATAATAGCATTAATTTTGTTGTCTTTACATAATTGATTGGTTTCCCTAGCACAGACTTTAAAGAGCTGCACTACTAGCAAATACCTTTTGCAATGAGACCAACAGTCAAGCAGACTGCTTGGTAAAGCTTTCACAACCATTCATCTTCCCTCTGCCTTGCAAGGAAAAAATTGGCTGTCATTGCAAACTGACAGCTCTGCAGTTTCCTGTTTAACAAATGCACTGCAGTGTTCAGGTATAAAAAGCCTGACTTCCATCAAAAATACTAGCTGTTCCAGAGGGCTGTGGAAGGACAGCTCCAGGAGAAAGATGTCCTATTCACAGCACAACAGGAGAGTATGATACGTGCGTTGAACAGTGTTAGGTGAGGCACAAAAGGCACAGCTGTCGTGGCACTCAGTGACAGACACAGTGGATTAAAGCAGCCAAGTCCTGGGCTTGCTGCACGCTGGAGTTGCAGCACAGGAGGTGTCACTGCCACGTCCCTCTGTGCTGCCACTCAGACCCCAGGGGTTTGCCTGGCTGTGTGCAGGCAGGCTGGCAGGTATGGCTGCTGCTTTTTCCTGCCCTGTCCTTGCCAGTATGTCCGAGACATGTGGAATAACTTAGTTAGAGAAGCAGCAGGCCTTCCTTTTAATGGCAGTAGCAGCTGTGATGATTTTCTTGTGGAAGGTTCTATTTAATACAGACATGGGAAAAGTATTGATTTATGCAAGTAATTTTTGTAGAACAAATAACAGGTGGATATTACAAGGCTAACTTCTGGCCCCACCAAAACTCAACTCAATTAGAAAGAAGGAAAGTTTAAAACTTGTACATTTTGCCCACAAGTTTGAGAAAACTTTGGCAAAACCAGAGTATCCTCTCTTCAATCGTACAGGAAGGTGGGGCATACAATTAGATCATCTCCTAAATCCAGTCCTCCACTGGCAACTATTATCCCTCCACTGTTTATAAATTTATCACCCAATTTCACGTGACAGGCTTTCTGTTCCCAGGACTCCTGTTGAAGCTGTTCCTCAGTCTCACTTACTCTTCTATTTCTAGCAAACTTATGTATTCATCATGAGCCTACACTTGCTTCTTCTTGCCTTAATGCTGTTGTTTAGTTGATGCAATTGGATGCATAGATTTTGTGTATCCAGGCTGTTTACGGACTGCAGCACAGAGGGACACGTCACCTCCTGAGGGTGAGAATTCACACTTGTCCACAACCCTGTGGCAAGAGCTCTAAGTTTGCCAGGGGGCAGAGTTCTGCCCTGCTATCATGGCTATATCACAGCAACAGATTGTATTTCAGAAGCACTAGGAGGGGATTTAAGAGAGAAAAAAAAAAAGAGAGAAAGATATCTGAAAATACCTAAGAGACTTTGTGTTCATGTTCACTAGCTATTCAGTGTTGTCAATGTTGGTTATTTTAGAAAACATCACATTTCTTTTTTCCCCACTTGAAAACATTATTTCCTGATAGCACATGACGACAAGCACTTATTTTATGAAAAAAACGTTTCCAGCCTTCATTGTTGGAGAGGAATAGCTAAAATGTGAATCCAAATGCGAATAGGAACCTTAATCTATTATTTTAAAGGACAATTATATAATTTATTCAGGCTTAATCAACAATTTTCTGACATTCAGTGTTGTCAATAAGCAATTCTATGAAAATGCTGAGTGAACTAAACTTTAATTTTCACAGTATTGTAAAAACCACCTATGCTATTTAATGTACTCTGGTGCAATAGAATAAATAAAAAATTAGAAATTATAGCTTCATTTGAGAAATAATTTAACATTCATCAGGCATCAGAGAAGAGCCATGAAAGTAATGAAAAGACTGAAAAACATGCCTTGTTAAAAAATGGTCAGAATGACACATTTATAAAATTATTAAGGAGAGGTTTCAGTGCTATCTGGGTGAAAACAAAAGCTAAAAAAAGGGATTGCGTCTAGATTCTAGGAACAAGAATAGATGCATTGGTCAGGAGGTAGTTTGTGCAACTTCTAATCTGAAAATAGAAACTCAAACAATGAAAATAAATGATTTCACAGAAATTTTGATAGATGTTCTACTACTGAAAAAAAAATAGATTTGATCGTACAAGACTTGCTGCAGTGAACACTAGAACATATTGAAATAACTCCTTGTATTTTGCAGAATCTCAGACCAGATGATGCATCACACAAGGCTTCCTCTGTGTCAAGTGGCCTTTCTACAAAAAAGGGTGGCTTTTCAAAATAGTCAAGAATTTTTCACCTAAACCATTACATGCAGTTTCAAATTTTTACTTTCTCCCAAATGTGGGTTTAATTTGAGTTATTTACAATGTTTCACATACCCCAAACAAGGACTGCATCTCTGAAAGGTAGCTTATGTCTCTAAATCATGGGTTTGTCAGATAGCAAGTGAATTAGGACTGACTGAAAAATCTCCTTGGTGCAGAAACACAAGGAGTGATCGAGGCAAGCAGGAAAAAAGAAGAAAAGAGGGAGAGACAGAAAATTACTGTGGAAGCTATCCCAGCCTGGATACACTCTGCTGCTTTCGACCTGTTTTATGTGCTCCAGAGCAACGTGCTCAAGCGCTCAGCAAATGTATGAATGTATGCATTAATGCAGAAGAGCTGGAGAAGTGCTCCTGTGGCCTAAAAATGGCAACCAGGCACTGACAGAGATGGTGAAGCTCGCCGGGGTCAGATGAAGTCTTCGGCTGAAGAGGAATGGACACCCATGTCCCTCAAGTTCCAAGCAGTTGCCACAAGCACTTGATTTGTCTTCTTTTTTTAAGCAAGGAAGTGAAAAGCAGACTGAGCTACCCAACATTTGAGGTCCTTGACTGCCCATGAGCACTGTAATAATGCCTGTCATTAACAATATGCATGAAAGTTGTTATAACCCTCTCATCAAGACAATGTGTTAAACCTGGGTTGTGTTTCGGAAAAAAATTAGAAGCTCTTTACTGTGATGGCAAAATTCAAACAGGAAAGAAAGGATTTCATTTGCAGAGCTGTGACAGATGTAACATGTCCCTGCACAATTCTAATTAATGCACCTAAGAAATAATCTTATGGCTGTTACTCACCAAATGATATTTTGTAAAGTTTCAGCTGTTCTTCATGCTTCTTGGCCAATTTATAAATTCTGTTGCTGTATCCTTTTAAGGCTTCTCCGTAGTCTCTACAGTCAAATGGAATGACCTGGGAATCTGCCAGTTCATAAACCAGTTTGCCTCGTAACTGGGCAATTGTTAGCTGTTTCTTGAAGGTGGGGTCGTAAAATTTTTCCACTAGCTCAAATGTCTCATACACAGTGTGATAAACAGGATAATTGCTGAATTTGTCTGCTTTCTGGAAAAGAGCAAGAAAATTTGTCAATGCCCTGTATTCTGACTGCAGTTAAGAGATGTATTGATCACTTTATGACTCTGATGTTTTGTATGGTTTCCAAATCAAAAAAGCTATTTTCTACAAAACACAATTTATTATCCTTCATTTTTGTGTGTTCCTATTAAAAAATTAAACCAACCTGAATCCGTAGACTGTTGCACAGGATTAAGTGAGCAGGCTTCCGTCTCTCTACCTACACAGACCTGCCTTCAGTTCCATTGCACAGAGATTGCCTTTTCCAAGAGTGAAAATAGATGGAGTTTGGATAGCAAAAGTCCTCGATCACAGCCCCTTTTTACTTTGTGTAGCTCTTTCTGAACACAACTATGGAAGATTTGTATATTAAGAGGACTATTAATAGTGTAGTGGAACAAACTATCCACCTTCAATCAGACTCTATAAATACCTTTCCGTGAACCTGACATCCTATAGAATATACACATCATTGTAACATGTTTTATTCTCCAAACATTTAGGTTTCTTGCTAAATTAAGAAATGTCACGGAGATACAAACCAGTCAAAGATGCTTTGAAGCTTTTTTATTAATTATGAATAAATGCTTTTAACAGGATGACTGCTCAGCACTATCAAACTTCTTCAAGCAATCTGTCAGACTTACCCTATTCTTCGTGTAACGAGCTCTCCCTGATGCAATTCCCAGTCGCTGGAAGTAAGCTTCAAAATCACTGCCTGACCCCAGTTTATTTATTCTGCATGTAGAAAAGACAACATCTTAGTGAGAGCACTTACTGAACAGTACAGTAGTAATTTATGCAAAATGCAGATTTTTCAGAGAAATTGAGGTCAGTTCTTCTGAAGGGCACATCAGGGACACTAGTAGGATCAAAGACTAGATGGGTGGCAAGCTTAATTACTCAACTGATTTTATTCCAACACTCTTATTCAGTGTCTAATATTGCTGGGAAGATCTTTTAGTTGTAGCAATCCTAATTATGGCAGCGATGACGTTAAAAATACAAACAAACACTTCATGCACAGGAGCCATGAAATTGTACCAGACACGTCTCTGCCGTCTTAAAACATCAATCATCTATTTCCAAACTAATACGAATTGGGCAGCAGTATGTGTAAAGACAGATGTGTTTGTGTACTTGGCACATTCCGCCGCAGAATCCAAGACCGATAAATAATTCCCACTGCGGAAAGCACGGTCGGCACCTGCGGGCCACTGCTGCCATCTGGTGGGGAGGTGCGGCGTGGCAGGGGGAAGAAAATGGCAGCAGGCAGACGTGATAGTCTAAGTATTTTCAAATATTTACGTTTCACGTTAAGTTTTAGGTTCACATGTCTGGCCTAGTGAAAAATAAGTGTTTCTCATCTAAAAAAAAAAAAATTTTCTCCTGTTTCAGCTAAAGTTAGTATGCATTTCTGCAAGGAACTACTTGCATCAACTAAGAAAGATCAGATCTGGTAGCTTTTTCAAAAGGAAGAAATCTTGGTGAGTCTAATCAATCCAGAAACTCATCTTAGCAGGGCCAGAAACACGCAGAACATTTTGGTCAGATCCCAAAAAGGGGCAGTTCTGTTTACCTTACATCAGTAATGCCACATTGTGAGTAAGACTTTGCCTTTCTGAGACATAGGCTGAAAGAGTGTTTTGGATTCGTAATACCTTCAAATATGAATTCCTAATACACTCATATATAAATTTGTAATGTAATACATTTACATGTATTGTATAAACAAGGAATAATTATCACAAGTTTTTTAATTATTGCTTTTTAATTATCGCTCTAGGCAGCTTTTTTCAACTGAGCATTTGCTTATCCTAACAATTTTGATTTTATCTCATCTAGTAGGTGACTACACTATGTTTTGAACTCTTTCCCCACCCTGCTTTTTTTTGGTTGTATTCCACATTGCTTTTCTACTCATAAAAAGGCCTTTTAAGAGTGTGAGGTTTCATTCCATTGCAGGAACAATGTCACCATCATTAAATGAAAATAATAAAATTTTATTTTACTATAAAAGATATTGCTAGAGAGTCACCTTGTGCTAAAAGGTTTTGTATTGCTGCCATAAATAGCACATCTCGAAAAATTCTGGTAAGTAGCCATACCATGATATGATTAAAATATTGGGGGCAAAAAACCCAAACATATTAACAACTCACCTGGGATAGGTATTATTTTCAGTCGCGGGATCTTTCTCAAGCCAGCTCTCATAAAGAGACTTATTTTCATAACCCTCATCAGGGCTTAAAATCTGGAGAGGGAAATATTATAATCTCATTGGAAGTACCTCTAACTCGATTCATTATCAAAGGAGATCTTCACAGGTCCCTGCATTGTTCTTAACCAGCAGTGTTGCTGCATGCAGGGAAGTGAATATTGGCATTTGTTACACACATTTATGCATTCCCAAACAAGGAAAGCATCTCACAGGCACTTGGAACCAACCACAGATAGTAGGAAAGAACAGGTTAAAAGCTTTAGGATGCTACCTGGAGCTCATCTACTACAGGGGGAATGTGCGGGTGCACACACAACAGCATATAAAATTCTATGGGACTCCTCCAGAAATTAGGATGTCCCAGCTGCTTTCCTTTCAGCGAGCATGGGGACATGACAGCCACAAGCCTGTTTGGCCTGAGGTTTGCTCTGCACAGCAGCAACATTCTCTCAACAAAGCTAAACCTAAAATGTGACTGCTTGTTCTGTAGGAAAGGTACAAAAGAACTGTGCTAGAAGGAAAGCTCCAAACCAGTCATATTACAGCAGTGCCAAGGAGACTCAACCAAGCCTGGAGAATCATTGTGCAAGACACTGTATGTACAAATGTAGGTCTCACCCTTACCTTAGAAAAAACCCCAAAAGCTCTGTAACCAGGATGGAAAAGGTAAGTATTAGTGCTGACATCATGCTGCCAACAAAACTATGAAAGAGCATAAAATAAGTTGAGCAAAGCTCTTAGAAAATCTGTGGCAGAGTAAAAATAAATCAAGAATCCAGCCCTGATCTCCACCTACACTTAAACAACCTTGAATAGACACAGTCCTTTAAATTGATTTAAATTTAAATTTAAACCTATAAGATTAGTTATAATGTGCAGAGGATTGGAAATTTTTTTCCCGAAATACAAAGCATAAATATTCGTGGATAGATACACGGTCCCACCATATTGTTGAGACTTAACTTCGACATTGAAAAACATACAGACTCCAAACTGAAATTCCAAAGAGTTCTGACCTCTGAGATTCTGTCAGCAGCTAGCAGGAAAATAACGACTTTGTGAAATAAATGCTTGGCTGCTGTCATTTTCAGAGTACTTTGGTCAAGTCCTAGGGCTAAAGTAAAAATGGAAAATTAATAAGAGCAAGCTGAACTCTGACATATGGGAGCAAAAGCACTCTGTGCTCTGGCAAAGATGTTATTCTGATTGCTCTGGTTGTGTAAAAAGCATTGGTCAGCTTTTTCATACAACACTGAGAGCATAGTAAAACATAATATTTGCCCTGACTTAGTTTCAAAGCTAGGACGAGCATAAGGTTCCTGCTAACTCAAGGGAAGATGGAGAGTTCCTTAAGTATAAATGCAAAAGAAGAAGTGATAATCACAAGGGAATTGCAATTGAACTATTGCAGACACTGTCTGGTGGTGACCAAATGTCTAAACTCTGCCAGTAAAGCAGGGCCAAAAAGACAGTCAACAGCTAAATGTCCCATCTATATGCTGAGGACTACACTTAAATGAGAACTCCCTGAAAGGAAACACCTCACGTGTACACTACACTTCTTTCTGGTGAGAACTGGCTCACTAAAAAACAAGACGAGCAAAGAGATCGTTGGATGTTGGATAACTGGATGTTGGACTCCTTAATATGAACAGAATAAACTTTCCTTTGGACATGCACAATCAAGGGTCAGGCTGCCGGGTTTTCTATTGTTTACATCATGCTTCTACTGTTAAAAGCTAAAATAACAGTGAATATTGCATTTATTTTTTTAAAGTCAGTCTCAAGTACTTTACATGGTACTTTAATGGAAGTTTTCTACTCAAACCAGCAATAGTTGAATAGTTGATTTACGATCAAGAGTGAGGTACTATTTTTAGCCCAGAGCACTTTTTTTTAAACTTTGTTTATCTTTCACAGGAAAATGTCTTCCTGAGTTAGTGGCTTACTGCAGACAGAAAGTGAATTATTTTATCAAGGGCCCTGCAGCGCTAAGGACACAAAAATTTTTATAGTCGAAAGAGAATGCTCTTCAGTGTGCTAAGTGTCAGAGCTAATATTTGAACAGCTCCGCTTCTTCCCTCTGCAAGGATGAAAGATTAAGATAGAAAGAATTGATTGGAAAATAAAATGTAGAAAAGAAAAGAAAATAATGGGAATAGCATAGATAAACCTCCTCAGAACTAAACCATGGCATTTCAGGAGGTAAAAGTGTACTGTGTTTGAAAATAACTCAGGTTGAATGCATCTGGCAGGATGGGAGATTGGTACCTGGAGTCATCCTACCAAGCACCATTACAGGGCACATTTTTACACTGGACCAAGTGACCTGTGTTCTCTTGAGATCAGGGGGGAAAATAGTTGGAGTTCTGTACATACACAGGTAGACAACCACATTTGGTCACATGATTCTCATCCTAAAGGCACCTATTTCTACCCAATGCCTTTACAGGGAGCCTACATTGCTTAAGTCAGACAGAGCTGTGTGGTGGACAGTGAGTCCATGGCACCAGGGATTATAAGAACCCCCTGGAGCTAAGTGGAGGAATTCTCCCCAGGTTAAAGTGACTAAAAAGGTCTCTCTCAGAGTGCCCTGTTCTGTTACAGAAATGTACCCCAGCTCTGTTTCTCCTATTAGCCCATTGGCCTCCCCTGCCCCTTTCTACCCTATATGGCCCTAATCTAGAATGTTCTCCTGTCCCTGTTTCCCCACTCACCNTAAGTGGAGGAATTCTCCCCAGGTCTAAAAAGGTCTCTCTCAGACTAAAAAGGTCTCTCTCAGAG
>VZTH01008371.1:201824-277261 GCA_013397815.1 Aleadryas rufinucha | reverse complement strand
CGAACCTTCCCGAACCTTCCCTCCCCAGGGACTTTCTCCAACACAATTTCTTAAGAAGAAAACACAAATACTGAAAGAGCAGTCATGAATCATAACTTCCTTGAGCTGAACAGACAATTGTCCACAAACTGTAGAGCACAATGAAATTTTGAAATAATCTCTTCTGTTTGGTAGAAAGATTGCCTTGAGAATGGCTCCATCTCTTATAATTTCTGGATTGACTTACTTCCCTTCCTCCAATTGTCCACTAATAGCAGTACTGGGGTTGCTACACAGATTTCTAAAAGTGAAGGCAATATTGACAAATGTTTCTGACATGTTTTGAGTTTTTTTATTGTGACAACATCTGAAAACAAGAGGAAGAATAACCCTAGTCAAATTAAATGAAAAATCCCTAATTAATTGCAATAGAACATGGACAAAAATTTTGACCAACCAGTACTCAGTAGACCAAAACCACATTCTCCCTTAACCTCTTTGGAAGATCTTCAAATTATAGAACTTTTTTAGTACAGACCAAGATTATTCTATTTTTGGTTGTGCCATCAAATACTGGTAATACAAACACAGAAAAGGAAGAAAGAGTGTAAAAGTGTTTCTACATTTTAACAGCAGTATATGCATCAACATTAACTTTAAAAACTGACCAGAAGGTTTGTTGTCCTATATTTAATACTATGGTATCTCTGACGATAAAATTGCCACTGAAGTGCATGGCCTGAGAAAAATTGCAGAGAACTTCACAGCCAACTCACCCCATTTAGTATTAATCACTTCTTTCCTGCAGAGGAGAGGAAAGTGCTGTCAATAAAATGAGGTTTTGACCTAACTCTATAGGAATTAACTACTTGTTTCTTTTGGAAAAGAAACTAAAGAAACTCTTAGATTTCAGTATTTTTTCTTCATACCAAAATACAAACCATCACCAGTTATTATCACCAAACTTCAAAAATTTTAGATTCTTTTCCACTCTGTTAGGAATCTGAAAAAACTCTCCAGTCTTACATACATGCAGAGAAAGCAATGGACCAATATGGGCAAGCAATAGGTATTTAGTTCCTGAGACCTTCAGGTTTTGGGAAAAATATTATCATCACCTCCTTTTGGACAAAGGTAATTATTTTTCTCAGTCAATGAATGCAAGATAAACTGCATATGGATATGAATTCTGATGTTTCTTGTGAGTTATTTTGGCCATGGAAAAGTGTAAATTTAGGCTCAAATGAATGTGCTATGTCACTAACAGTGACTTAACTGCTTGCAGTAAACAGTAGTTATTCAAAGGAGGTGAAGAACAGGTCTACCTGGGGATTCTGAAGCTGTTATCACTAATTAAATAATAGTATTGAGCTAAAGATATTTGTCAAATTAGAAAAAAACAGACAGACAATCAATAAGAAAAGGGTCAATGAGATAACTAAAGTTGAATTATAAGGGAGTTTGGGTTTTTTACACAGTACTACACAGGGAGACTTCACAGTAAAGTCTAATCTTTATAATCTTTTCACAACGTAAGAAATCTTTTGGTTTTATGCCAACTCTACTGATACCTTGTGCCTTGATAAAGCCATAACCACTTTCAGTAATAGCAAGCATTTGACCTTTGCACATTGTTTTTTTGACCCTTTGTGGTGGCCTGCTTTTAACTTATAACCATGGTTCTTCAAAGCAGCATATCAGTTCTCCTGTGTTTCAGGAAGAATCTTGATGAGAGTGAAGTTTCATCACTTCTCCCTGAGGATCTGGCTTCTTTTCCAAAATGTAAGCTATAACGCTTCACATGCTGTCCCTGGCAGGACCTTTTCTAAGCAAAATGTAAAGGTTTGCAATATGAAAACTCTTTCCTACCTATTGAAATTGCAGTGGGGAAGACATGAAAATTATTTCAGTTGTCACAGAAATCACAGAGAGAGATTCTCTTTGCCAGTCATAGATTCACATTTGTAAGCCTGCGAGCAACTGCTGCTGACTTTCTCCAGTCTGCTCTGGAACTAAAGGTCAGCATGGGTTTATGTGTTTATGTGCTACAGTACAGCTGACACCTACAAAGCTAACTGTAGTGTCCTATTTTTGTACTTAATATCTCCAACTTGTAATTTCCTTCTTCTTTTTTATTATTTTTTTCCAATTTTTTTCCAAAAGTATCCCTGAACAATGTTATGAATAGAAGAATGAGCTGACTTTCTGATTCTTATCTGGGAGGAGTTAATTTTTTTGCTCTTCCCCCCACATCATTTTGT
The DNA here is from genome assembly GCA_013397815.1 of Aleadryas rufinucha. Taxonomy (NCBI): domain Eukaryota; kingdom Metazoa; phylum Chordata; class Aves; order Passeriformes; genus Aleadryas; species Aleadryas rufinucha. The sequence goes on along the minus strand of VZTH01008371.1, from coordinate 275,021 downwards.
CAACAAGCCATTAAAATGACATGTAAGAGCTTGAAGTTAGAAGTGCTCTAAATTATGTATTTCTAGTGCAGCACAGCTGCCTGCGAGATATGAGCTTGATTTCACATCCAAATTTCATATTCCTGCACATTTAAACAGAAAACCCATGAATAGTAACTGGTAATTAATAACCCTCTCCAAATTGTCATCTCCCCCAGTCCCTGAGAGAGATATTTCTTCCCCCATCAGCACAATGGAAAATGCAAGGAAATAGCAATACAGATGTGGATGGTGCTATCTTTTGTGTCAGGTTCCATAACAGCATGTTACTCCTTGAAGTCCAAGAAAGCTCTGGTCATAAAATGAGTTAATGTGTTCTCCCCCTCATCTTGTTAGGACCCCACTGGGTCTGAAGAATTATTACGGAACTTTACATATTTTTCCCCAAGGAAGCAGGTTTTAGGGACCGCATATAAGGAGAAGAGACCAGGTCTTGATCTCATTAATCTGTCAGTGCTTAAGTTACAGTATTGGTATTAGCTCCAATGGCTGGGGTATTCTGCAACTATGTGATTAGGTGATCATGGGAGAAACTGTATTCCAGAATATAAAATAGGCCTGGAATAGACCCAATACTTCCTGTCCCTCCAGAATGGAAAGACCAAAATTGAAAATATGTCAGTGCCTGCCCTGCTTTTCTAAAGACCAACAAATCCAAAGGAAAGCTCAAACTGATAAATCTAGTTCACTACCAAACACTGTGTGACTCTGGATAATTATTCTTCTTAAACAGATATAAGCATATTTGAATTGCAACCTGATTATTACTTTTGTTTTAAGGAAAATAAAAACTTTGTTTTACATAGAGAGGTTGTTACATATATTAGGTTTTTTATATATAAATATTTATTTTTGTTTATACAGATCACAGAATACTGGTTTATGTTATTATCAGGCTCATTCTTACTTCATTGTCCCCTAACATCCAAATTTTGAATAGATTTCTCTGCTGAACACTTTAAGCCATGTACTATTGGGTTTCTGTATGTGTACAGCAGTCTGCCATTGCACATGGAATTGCAGACTTTGGAATTCAGTAAGAGCATAATGAAATTACAGGAAATATTTAATGAAAAATTTTCCTTTTCAGAGCCCACAATATTTTATGTTTTTGGGGGGTAAATGGTGATTTGAGTATGAAAATACATGATGGTGTAACATTTTGAAGAATTCTGACTGTGAAAAGAGCATGAATAAAACAGATAATATTAAATTTAGCAATAACATATAGATTTTTGACAAAAACCAGAGCAAAGAAAGCAAGTCTACCTATTAGAATATTTATCGCTTCTGTCTTATTTTTCATTACAAGGTCTCAAAGAGCTTTATAAACATCAATTAAATCACACTTGTCTCCTCATCTACTTCAAATGAGTAAACTGAAGTTCAGAGAGATTAAAGGGTTTTTCTATAATAAAATAGTAAATCAGAAGAAGAGCTGAAAACACAATTTGAGGTTTGGATGAGAAGACCATATTATGCAAAACTTTCATAATACAATAAAAAATGTCTTAAATAACCTGGAGATTTTGTTATACAGATATAATTGGATCCAATCTAGTGAAAGCTACATTTATATTTTAGTGGAAACAAAATTCATCTTTGTGATGGAAGTATTCAAATCACATTTGGGACTGTTTTCCAGTAATACATGCCTGTTTGTGGGTGGAAATAAATTATTGAAAATTGTTTGTACATCAAAGAAAAAGTGAGAATTTATGGTTTTAAATACCAGTATCTATGTATGTGTATACCAATATGTTTATTTTTATATATACATATAGCAAATAAAATCATGTTTTTTAAAGCTACAAATGCAGGAAGAACAGTGGGGCTGAATATGATACCAGACCACGATAATTTTCATGCAGAACTACACAAAATCAAACCAACAAATTTAATCCAGTTCTAATCCTAACCATGAATCTAGAGACAGAAACCAATAAATTACATTATTAACTGAAAGATTATTTCAGTTTTCAGACACATGAGCAGTTGTTTTGCAATATCTATGATTTCTTTTTTAGAATGAGCATTATTTCTGCATGTAATGGCAAGTAACAGCCAAAGTTAAGACAATGAGATATATTTAGGATATTTATTGTTTTCTATACTGACAACAGTAAGATCCACTGAAACCTTCGGTGAACTTAAAGGTTTCAGCACTTCAAAAGGTTCATGATGTTTTTATTCTTGGAGATTTATTTGACTATATTATATCTGGCACTATCTGGTGAGCAACTAACAGCATAACACAGCGGTGACTGCATGATGCTGTCTCTGTTCTCACTGTGAGCTGGGCGAAGATTCCTGTTTTATATATCCTTAACAATTTGTCCTACTGGCAGAAAAAATCTTCTGAACTTGTCACATACTGGCAACAACAAAAGTAATATTCATCCAGGAATATTTCTATCTTGTTAGTTTTGGAAAGTTATCTGTGAAGTTGGATGTGTAAAGCACACGTCTTGGTGACTGTGTGGGTTTATCTCATGGGGGCCTCTCAGAGCCAGTTCAGCACCCAAGTGTCACTGGCCTTAGCTGCAGATACCGGGTAAGGATTTCAGTGTGTTATATTGCAATCTCCCTTACACCTTGTCATTTCTATCTTTCACACATTTTGCTTGTTTCATAGCTCAGTAAAATTCCTGCTTTCCCAGGCAACTGCCAGCTGCAGTTGCAATGTGGTTGGCACCTTCTGTCTGATCCCACTGCAGTCAGGGAAAAGTTTCTCACTGATTTCATCAAGAAATGGACCAAGAGTTTTGTGTGGAAAAAAGCTCATTCAAGACTATAGTCTGTAATACTCCAAGTACATTCCTCTGCCATACTCTTGGCCAGATAGCAAGCTTAAAATCAAATTCCTGCCTGCCAAACCCAAACAGCTGAACACAGGCCATTTCTGATCCACATGCAAAACTCAGCAAAAGTCAGTAAAATTGCATTATTAGGAGAGGAAAACTAACAGATGTGTTGTTTATTCATTTTATTTTTCTTTGCAGTCGGCTGCAACTCTTAGCCTATTTAATCAATATTACTATAGGTTGTTTGATAATATCCAGAGGAAAAGGTTGCTTTATTCAGGATTCTCAGGTGAGCCTTTTGCTACACGAGGCAGGAAATACATACACATATATATAATACTTCTGTGACAGTTCCTCCATTTGCAAAGAACAGGGTGGCAACTTTATAAGAAAGTACTGGGAATTCTCATTCTGAAATTTACTTGTGGGTATAGTCTCATCTAACCCTAAACCATCTGCTATCTTAGCCACATCACCTGGAGTTTATCTATAGCTAGGAGAAAGAAAAGCAATGAATCTAATTCTAAAACAAGCAAGTCAGGTAAGTGGACTGACTCACTTTTTAATGAACCTTGTCTTTCTGCATTAATTATAGTATCTAAATAATTAATTTAGGTTAGACATATACATTCTCTGTCCCACTATTAATTTTTTCTTCAGAAGTTAAATAAGACCCATTTTAACAACAAATTTTAATCAATCTGTGAATGCATAAATTTATGCATCTAAAATGTACATAACGTAAAATATATAATACAAACCCACATATATAGATATGCGAATTCACAAAAACTCACGTATGCATAGATTTATGCACATACTACCACCATAACTCTTGTGTCTATATACATGTGATCAGGTTCCTTAGATGTCTTTCTATAGCCAGTCATTCTGTTTCCTTAAATATCACTACATCACCTAGTCACATCTCCCTGTGGCCTCCAAGGTATTTCATTTAGAAAATTACATCAGTAATTAAGAAATAATGTGGCCAATGTGAATCTGCTTCTTTTTTATTTGATCTTCCTTTATAAAAAACCCAAAAGCCAAACCACCACATTGAATGCATTTCTTTGCTTGTCACTGCATTGTATTAAAAAATAAAATCTTAGAAAGATTTCCTTTCAAATATCCATTACTCAGTACCTTTAAAAAAATAATTAGTTGCTTCTTTTAATAGTCATTTTAATAGCTAAAATGTTATTTTGATGACACCTGTGTTTTAAAACAGCCATAATAAGGTCTTAAAATTCATCTTTTGTTGAAAAAATTCTCATGAGAGTGGAAGAAAACGCTTATTAGGAGGAAGATAGAGAGGGACAGTAACTGCACTGTACGATAGGAGTAATCTTTACTTTCAAATTGATGTTAATTTTGCACCAGAGAAGTATGATTCAATTGAAAATTATTTTATTCAGTTATGTATTTGAGCTTGATTTGAATCTGACAAACCAAAGAGGTGATGACAGTTAAAATCTCCTATAAATGTATTTAGATTCAAAGTCTTGCATCCTTTTTGGCTTGCATTTCTCCTGCAGACAAATGCTAACCTTTTAAGAGATTGTTATCATTACCAGTAATTGTTAACAATAATATTGTTAATACTAATTAGCAAAAATTCCGCTGCACACAGAGAAAAAATAGGCATAGCTAAAAATACAGGGGAGGTGCTTGTTAGGAAACTGATCAAACAAGCTTAATTATGACCCCCAGATAAAGGGACTGCCATTAAGCCATTAAATTTTCACAGATAAGACAGACGCTCAGGCACTGTCTGATGATAAATCACAGCTAAAAACAGTAAGGAAATCAGAGCTTGAACTGCTAATCCTTCTGAGGTTTGTGATGAGCACCAGTTCCCCTACTGTTTTGCATCTATTTATATTGCACTTCGAACCCCCAAATGGCCTCTGCTTATCTGCAGCTCTAGATAATTTATGCCTATTGGTGTGTCACCTCACAGCAGAGGCTGTTATCAGGAAAGAGGAGTTTAGGAAATCTGATCCCTTGAAATGCTAATCCTCTGGAGATTACTGCACATAAACGAGTTTTCTGCCATGATTTATTTTTGTTTATTAGTAACAGAGATTAGCACTTTAGGCTTGCCATTTCAGACAACTGCTTAGTTTGGGAATAAAGTGATCATTTAATGTGCAGGATTTTCACAATGAAGTTGTCCTGAGTCTAGCAGTCAAAGGCAAGATAGTAATTTTCCTTTATATGTCATCTCTTAAAAAGACGTGTAAATATTTTTAGCACATGCAAGGCTGATCTTAAATGTTTCATTCCTTAGACTCTAATCTAGAAAAGCACCTACCTACAATTCTGTGCAATTTTAATCATGTGGGTCATCATATAGTAACTTTGATGGGATATTCTTGTCCTTGTATTCCAGCTGTACTTAAGCACTTTGCTGGATCACATCCCAGGAATGAGATGCTCTTTGGTTTCATTCAGCTATGATGGGTATTCTCCATGCTGAAATGGTTACTGATGAGAAAGGATATATGAGTAGGAATTTTATTTAAATTCTTTTTCCCTATCTTAATGCTGTTGAACTGCTAAGAAATCTTATCTTTTAGCATTTGATGGGGTTATTTGGTTGGTAGCTAAATGCCATGCTTTTTAGTGCTACAGACTATTCCTATATGAATAACTCCCCAAACCATCAAATTCAGACATTCCTATTAGCATGGTATAATGAAAGCTTGAACTGCAGGCATATAATGCTGCTGAAAATACATGGACTAAACACATAGTTGCTAAGAGTTTTCAATTTCCTTTTTTGTTGTTGCACTCAGGTTCAATAGTCAGACTGGATGAGATCACACCAAGTGACATGACTGATTACCAATTAACCAAGCACACTGACGGTAGCTGCTGGTAGCAGCTACTGAGATACAGTACTATGTGTCAGAGAGATAAGGAGATGTAAGAAATTAAGTTGACCTTGAGATTTCATTACATTACATGTCACCTAATGGCACTTGATATTTTTAAATCCTGGTTACATTCACCTCATCAACTCCATTTAATCTAGTAATCATAAAAAAATAAATTAAAATAAAAAAGTTTCAGAACTTGTGCATTGTTTTTTTGCAGGGGAATACTTTACTATAAAATGCATATGAGGGAAGCCTGGAGGGAAGGAAGTGGCTAAACTAGTCTCTGCTATTTTCAAGGGTGACAGAGGGGCTATTTCATTACTTTAAAGCACACATTGTATAATTTTGAGGTTATTTCCTAGGACCCTTGTGGGAATGCAGTTAGTCAGCACTTCTGTTAACCTTCTCCTAAAGCATGGAAGTGAGGAGGTGGAAAATAAAGGCAAAAATAAAAGTAAAGGATGGTCACAAATAGGCAAGCAAGAATGTAGATTACATCTCTCACTGTTCGTTTTTGTTGGATTTAATAAAATTACATCTTTATACACACGAAGGTTTCTGAGTAATTTTGGTTCAGACATTGCACAAAGGCAAAGGTTTGCTTAAATTATTTTATTCTTAACATGTCTCTAGTTCCTGAGAAAAGAAACAAAGATGAGACCTTTTGGCAGACTTCTCTACATCTATTTGTGCATGTGTGCTTGAATATCTGTGTGCACCCATGGGTAGAGATAAAATTTGTGGTAAATTTAGAGCAAGACCTTTTAAGCTTTTGCCCAAAAATTTTGCCTAGTTATACATATGGAATTAGGCACAGCTCTGGTGATAATTAGAATGTGATTACACAAATATCTAAATCCTTCATTTTCTATTGACCTTCAAAATGAATGTACAGTTTTCATAATTGTACAGATAAAATATAATTCTGAATGGACTAGTGTGACAATTTCTAATTTTTTATTTGGCTGAGATGAATAATATTAATATGTTTAACTAGCTTTAAACTTAATTTGAATCATCTACAAAAGTCTGCATTTATCTTTTTTGGTGCACCTTGCCTACTTTTTCTATACATTAGAAGCCAAATCTATAAGCTGTGTTTTCAACATACATTTTAAAACACTAAAGCATGAAGTTTTAAGAAAGGATGTGTTCCATATATTTTTACCTATTAATTGTCAACTTCTTGACAATATAAATAATAAGAAATTTATAAGAAGGAAACTGTAAAACTTGAGCTGTCTAAAGAAATTTCTGCTGGCTCGAGTAACCAAGATGTACTACAGTAGGGTTTGAAATATTCTTGTCCAAATTGGTATTAATTATGGTTGACAATAATGCATTTTCTCTTAAGTTTCACTCAGCTGAAATATTTAATGAAGCATATAACCATCTCCTTGTATTTATTAGAGAACCTGCCTCCAAACTGACCATCTCAATTTGTTTTCCTTGATACTTCAACTTTGATTAGAATTGCTGTCCACTGGTTAAAAGTTCATTTGTAATATTAACGAACGTGGAGAGACTTCCCTGGCTATTCATCTATACCAATGCAGGCAGCATGAGCAACAAAGAGGAGCTGGAAGCCATGGTACAGCAGGAAAACTGTGACATAATAGACATAATAGAAGCATGTTGGGAAGAATCACACAACTGGAGTGATGCAATGGATTGCAAAAAACTCTTCAGAAGAGATAGACAAGGATGGATGGTTCCGTATTTTAAGGAGTGTTTTGATTTTCTAGATTTTAATGATGGTGATGTTAGGGTTGAGTGTTTAAGAGTAAGAATTGGAAGAAAGGCCAACAAGGAATATGTCATGGGAATCTCCTAGAGACCACCCAGCCAGGATGAAGAGGTGGATGAAATATTCTGCAAGCAGCTAGGAGAAGTCTCACATTCACAGGCTTTTGCTCTCATGAGGGACTTCTACTTACCAGATATCTGCTGGAAATACAACACAAGAGAGAAGATGGTCTAGGAGGTTCCTGGAGTGTGTGGAAGATGCTTTCCTGACATAACTTCTGAGGGAGCCAAAAGGGGGATGCCCTTTTGGACCTGTTGTTTGTGAACAGAGAAGAATTTTAGGGTGATGTGATGGTCAGAGGGTTTCTTGGGCACAGCCATCATGAAATAACAGAGTTTACGATTCTTGGAGAAGTAAGGAATGGGATCAGCAGAGCTTGGCCTTCTGGAGAGCAGACTTTGGCCTACTCAGGAGCCTGGCTGGCAAAGTCCCTTGGGAGGCAGTCCTGAAGGGGAAAGGAATCCAGGAAGGCTGGATGTGCTTTAGATGGAAATCTTAAAAGTACAGGAGCAGGCTGCTGCCATCCACCATAAGTTTTGGGGGTGGAGAAGAAGACCAGCCTGGCTTAACAGAGAGCTTCGACTGGAAGTCAGAGAAAAAAGAGTTTGTGACCTTTAGAAGAAGGAGCAGGCCACTCAGTAAGACTATAAGGATGTCATGAGGTTATGCAGAAGGAATACTTGAAGGGCTGAAGCCCAGCTAGAACTTAATCTAACTACTGCCATAAAAGATAATATAAAATGTTTCTATAAACACATCAGCAACAAAAAGGAGGCTGTGGAGAATTTCCATTCTTTATTGGGTGCAAGGGGGAATATAGCAACAAAGGATGAGGAAAAGTCAGACGTAGTGCCTCAGTCAATCGTAATTATTAAGACACTAAAAAGTAACAACAATGCCTTCTTTGTCTCAGTCTTTAATAGTAAGACCAGTTGTTCTCTGGGTACCCAGCCCTCTGAGCTGAAAGACAGGGATAGGGAGCAGAATGAAGCCCCCATAATACATGGGGAAATTTTCAGTGACCTGCTACACCACTTGGTGCGCACAAGTGTTATGGGCATTGGATGGGATCCACCTGAGGGTACAGAGGGAGCTGCTGGAAGAGTTCACTAAGCTGCTTTCCATCATTTTTCAACAGTCTTGGCTCTCCAGGGGAGTCCTAAATGACTGGAGATTAACAAGTGGAACACCCATCTACAAGAAGGGCTGGCCTCAGTGCTGGGGAAGGTCTTGGAGCAGATCAACTTGAGTGAGATCACATGGCACGTGCAAGATGACCAGGATCAGGCCCAGCCAGCAGGGGTTTAGGAAAGGCAGGTCTAGCTTGACCAAGCTGATTGCCTTCCATGACAGGGTGACCAACGTAGTGGGTGAGGGAAAGGCTGTGGATGGTATCTACTGGGACTTTAGAAAAGCCCTTGACACAATTTCCCATAGGATTCTCTTGGAGCAACTGTCTGCTCATGGTGTGGATGGTGTTTGCAGAGTAAAAATTGCCTAGACGGCTGGCCCAGAAAGTGATGGTAAATGGAGTTAAATTCCATTGGTGGACAGTTACTCATGGCATTTCCCAGAGCTCAGTGTTGGGGCCAGTTCTGTTTAATCTTTATCAATGATCTCAATGAGGAAATTGAGTGCACCATCAGTTACTTTGCAGATCACACAAAGTTGGGCAGGAGTGTCGATCTGCTCTAGGAAGGCTCTACAGAGGGATCTGGACAGAGTGGATTAATTGCCCAAGGCCAACTGTATGAGGTTCAACAAGACAAAGTGCTGGGTCCTGCACTTCTGTCACAACAACCCCAAGCAGCGCTACAGGCTGGGGGCAGAGTGTCAGGCAAGGTGCCCAGCAGGAAGGGACAGGAGGGTGTTGGTCAACAGCCAGCTGATCATGAGCCAGACGTGTGCCCCCGTGACCAAGAAGGCCAATGGCATCCTGGCTTTTATCAAAAGTAGTGTGGCCAGCAGGACTAGGGCAGTGATTGTCTCCCTGCACCTGTCACTTGTGAGGTCACACCTTGAGTATTGTCCAGTTCTGGGTGCCTCACCACATATACATTGAGGAGATGAAGTGGATCCAGAGAAAGGCAACAAATCTGGTTAAGAGTCTAGAGGACAATTCTAATGAGGAGCAGCTGAGGGAGCTGGGACTGTTTAGTCTGGGGAAAAGGAGGCTCAGGGGGACCTTTTTGCTCTCTACAACTGCCTGAAAAAAGGCTGTAGTGAGGGGAGGCTGGTCTCTTCTCCCAGGTAACAAGGGGTAGGACAAGATGAAATGGCTTCAAGCTGTGCCAGAGGAGGTTTAGGTTGAGTACCGGGAAAAATTTATTTATAGAAAAGGTTCTCAAGCACTTGAAAAGGCTTCCTCAGGGAAGTGATGGAATCATCATCCCTGGAGGTATTGAAAGCTGTGTAGATGTGGTGCTTAAGGACATAATTTAGTGGTGGACGTGGCAGAACTAGGTTAAGGCTTAGACTCAATCTAACCCTTTTTTAAATGAAATTATTCTCATTCTGTGATTCTCTTCTGTGAAAGTGCAAACATATGTGCATGTATTTATAAGAAAGAGAGAACTCGAGCATAAAATAAATCAAGGCCCTAAAATGCCAAAGAAAATTCACTAACTAAGGATTTTGCTTTTATTTTTAAAGATGCCTTTTTTATATTTCTATAGTTTGTAATAAATTGAGAATTCCTGTATTTCAGAGGCTTGGAAATCAGTACTTTCAACAAAGTTGTATTCCCATAAATGGTTTCAAGTTGAGATCTCAAACTTTTGGAAACCTTAGAGCAAAGGTATGTTACAGGAAATGTTTTTCTTTAAGAGAACTAGAAGAGTTTTGTTTTGTTTTTTTTCTCTAAAGAATCAATTAGTCATTTCTCGCTTCCTAAATCTGGGCTTTGGATTAGAACAAAAGATTGAACCAAAAAAGTCTTTCAATAATGTAAGCGTAGTTTACATTCAAAATGCAAATAAAAAGACATTTTTCATAAGTAAACGTGACCAACAACCAATGAAGTCTTCAATCCTGTGCCACATAGAAAGAAAAGAGCTAGAAAGGGCTGGTGACATGGGCTGTGAACAAGGAAGGGGCATTTTTCTAGGATCTGATGAGAACACACAATGTCAGAACTGCCACACTTAGATGTTTTTGGACAAGTTTAAAGCCAGAGCCTGCTACCAGTTCCTTCATCTCTCTAAGTATATGAGGCCTAGAAAGTGCTTAAATGTTATTTGGCATCAGTGCACAAAAATCCACTTCCTTTGCCATTTTGGCATTATATACAAAAAGAGTTGTGCCTGCCTGGTGCACACCAGGAAGGACAGGCTGACCTGCGATTTGTTATAAATTCTTCCCTAATCCCAAGTTTCTGTTCATTGTCTTTTATTTTATTGCTACCTGACATTCTTACTCAATTAATAACTATCAATTAAAAATTAGAACCCATTAACATTAATGTCAGCAAAACAAAAAATGCTGAAGCACTGGAGAGGCTGTGCCAACATAAATCTAACAAACTGAGAAAGTAAGAATTAATTACAAATGTGTGAACTAGCCTGTACTAATATAGACATATAGATATAGATGACAGAAGCCTGTATTAATTTAGATACATAGATATAGACGACAGCGATAAAGATAGCAGTCTTTCAGAGCTTGTTACTTTTAAAAAAATCACATGGCAGATTGATTTGATAGTTTGTGGACTGTCTTAATTTTTGGGTTATTAGTTCTCAAAGTCCTACTGATGCAGAGAAAGATTTACAGGCATCTAAGATGCAATGGAACAGATGGAAATTTGTCACCCCAAACCTCCTCTGGCAGCTGGTTTGTTTTTTGTCACTGGCCAGATTAGTATAGCTACATGTTTTGATAGAATTACTTTTATAACTACAGAAAAATAAGCACAGTACATAACTGTGGTGGGGGTTTCGTTGGTTTTTTGTTTTGTATTTTTTTAATACTGGCAAGTGGAGATGTTTCTAAAACATAAATAAATAAATAAATAAGCTCTCAGTTCTTTCTCTCAACTGTTCAGCATACAACTCAGCTTGAGAAACACTAAATGTCAGTCATGGTTCACTTATGTTGCTCACTCCTTTTCCCCACTACATAAGATTTCTGGTATGTTATGAATACCTATAACTCATAGGGTCTACTCACCTGCCTACATTTACATACTCTCAGTATTCACATGGCAACACGGGTCATGGCACAACACCTGTGTAGACCAAGCATAGGTTTTGGAGAATTGCAAGAATGGCATTTGAGTGGAGATAAGTTATGGGCTATACAGAGTGAGTCCTTTTTAGACAAGGACAACAACATATCTATGTTTAACAGCTCTGCAAAGCTGGGATTCAAATTCTGGTCACTGCTTTCACTGGTGTTGTAACTTAGACCCCAGCTTAGACTTGCACTAAAACAGAAGTGGCTAAACACAGCTTTGAGTGCTCACGCTGACAGGGTAGCTCCCCAAAGTCCACCCAGTTGTTGCCTAATGCTGAAAGTTCAACATTCACTGGGCTAGAGAAAGAGAGGGATTGTGGCCTCAGCATTGTAGTTTGATTCTAGAGCTCACAGCAGGAAATAGTGGGATCAACAAGAGAAACAGCTACTGTGGGAGAGATGCTGAAAGTCTTACCTCACAGCACCTTACAGTCCCATGAGTAAGGCAGTGTTGAAAAATATACCAATATCAGTACACCACTCCCTGGTTTAATTTACCCCATTCGGATGTTCCTTCTCTTCACTCAGACTGTTCCTTGCTCAGTATAAAAGAGTTGGTGGAGACTGTTGCTTAACACCCAGGTTTTCTCTTTTAGTGTAGAGGGATGTGACTGATCTGGGTTTACAGCTTTTGCAAGGAGACAGGACATCTAAGAGGCTAAAGGCATTCCTAGATGCAGTTTATGGATCTAGCCCTTAGCAATTTTTCACTCTGGAGGTTGTATAACCACTCTGTCAGAACCAGAAGGCAATAAGATGGTCTAAAATCTACTTTTAAGGTTTCCAGTTAATAAAACATAAATGACAATAGTTTGAAGTCCTCCCTCCCCCAACCTTAAAAACATAGAAGTGAATTATAGCAATTGGGCACTTAAGTGCATGCAAAGATTCCTGGATTGAGGCATGAAATAAAACAAAGCATTTAAGCAAAATTACTTTTATTAGTAGTAAAGGGAAATGTGATGTCTAAGAACTGTCAGATGAGAAAGTTTGATACAAAATGGTTTTTATAAGTTAAATCAGTAAGGAACTGCCTGAAAAGAACTGCAAAATGATTTCACAATTTTCAATGCCCTTGGCCATGAAGGGGTGATGAAATCTGATAAAACAGAAAGAACTGAACAAGGAGTAAATAAGTCTAACTATACACACACAGGTAGGGACTACAAATTAACTATTGCTTCAGAAGAAAAAAAAAGGAATTTACATCAGACATCTCTCTGAAAACATCAAGTCAAGCACCCAGTATCAAGTAAAAATGTGAAACAGGATATTTGGATGATTAAGAAAGAAACTGTAAACAAAATAGAAAACATATATATATATATATCTATATCACTGTATAAATACACTGTATCGCTATATCACTGTATAAATACATCATACACTCTTATGTTGAATAATTCATGCAGCCCTGGTCATTCTACTTCAGGAGAAAGAAGGGCAAGACAGAGAGAGAAGATTGACAGAAGAAGGAAGTAAATTCACAGAATATAGAACAAATTCAGACTATTCATCATAGTGCACCACCCTGATTTGGGAAGCATTTGAACTGTACATATTGGATATAGAGCCCTGAAGATGTCTGGAAGTCAACAGCTGAAGGTGTCCCTAATCTGTTGGGATCAGTGGAGGCCTTATAACAGGACTATATGCCTACCAAGGTACACAGCCAAGTACACAGAACTATGTGGGCTTGTGGCTTGAGTTGGTGCAGCTATTCTTACTTTATGCACAATCGAGCGTCTTGAAAAAGCTGACAGACAATATCAGGGAAGGATTGTGAGGAAAAGTATAGGCAAGGTTAGAAAATAATATATAGGTATAGGTAAAATAACCATGCTGTCCTTTAGTCTCAGGATACTTTATAATAGTTTGGGTTTTTTTCAATCTTTTTCCTGTAACACCTTGTGGCTACTGAGGTAGCTGGTATTAAATCCCCTCCCAAATCATGCATCCAATTCAGTGTCTGAACTCAGAAGGTAGGTCAAACCACATTTCCAAGAGGTTATGCCACATTTCCCAGTGGAAATTTCTTGTTCTTTTTTGGTAGCAGAGGGTGGTAAGGTACCACACAGCTGAATCCTCTCAGTACCAAAAGATAGGTATGGATAATCTCCATATCTGCTATAATGCCAGAAGCAGTGGCAAAATTAGGCAAAATGCAGAGCTTGACTAAATAAAATTAGTAGAAGTATTACCTGTGCTTTGATATTGCTTTATGTTGTGTCTCTTATTGCAAAAAGTTGTATGTAACTGAGTTAATGGGGTTCTTTCAAATATGTAAAAACGATATGTAAAAAATCTGTATTATGTGGCGATACTATGACACTACTTTGTAATCCCATTTTTTTAATGATAGGTGGATTGTTATAAAACTTTGAGCTACATTTAATTGAAGAATAATTTAGGCAGGGAAGATTTTGGTAAATTGGCACTATAGCATTTAAATCCAGTATTATTTCAATAACAGTGGAGAGAAATTACTGAGGTGGGAATCATCCTTCAAGCACTGCTGAGTGTTGAGTTTTCACTCTATACCTCGTATGTTCTTTAGTAGCCGAAGTTTTCCCATTGACAGAAAAGATCTTGTAAACCTCATTGCTAAAATGGTACCCTGAGATGACAAGAGCTTAATTAACTTAAGCAAAGTTCAAATTGAAGAAAATTAAAAGAAAGTGTTTGGCCATTGCTGGCATTTGAGAATCCAGTAAGCCACCATTTACCAAAATCTTCAAGCAAATGATGGACAAATCCAACCAGTTAAGGATTTCGGTAATATTTCAGCCATGACTTTCAGTTGTCTCCTCCTCACTCAGACAAATTATTTGAATCCTATCCAGAGTCACCAAGATATTCTTAAATGAGGCCACTGTCTCCATGAGACAATACTTAAATCATTCCACTGCTTGAAGAAACTAAAAATGGGCGTCATATTGATAAGGTGTCACAATAACCAACTTGATATCACTCTGGTGTACACTCAAGATGAATGACTCATGCAAAGCCGTGTTACCCTGAAGGAGAAGAAAAATTTATCCAGTTCTGTCCTCTAAAACTTATGAAAAAAGTATAATGCGCAAGTACCTATAACAGCCTAAACATCAATACTTTGCAGTCAGAAGTACCAAGTGAAAAGTGTCTATATATGCCAAGGTAATAGAATACTTCATTAACAGTAGTAGTCTCTCAGCTGTCGTACTGGTACATCTGCTAAGCTATAACTATGTTCAGAAACAGTTTCACTGGAGACAGAAAGATCTGAGCCTTTCCAGCATGCTTTCTGATAAACCTTTCCAGGCAAAATGGAAGAGCTTTGAGGAGGATTTAAGTGGAGACGTAGTCTGCAGCAAAAAAGTGACTTCCTGTAAGCAGATCCAGTTAAAAATTCTTAAAGTAGTTGGCAAAATGCCTTTTCTCAGGGAGACATAGAAACTGGCTTTGCTCTTTGCAGACTAATCGTTAGACATGTCTGATCACAGAAGCAGAGGAGAAGGAAGTGAGGAAGAGATTAGATTGGCCACTTTGCAGCTTTCTTACTCCTGAAGAATTCTTACCTTGAAAATCAGGGTTATTTTAAAATGTCTGACAGACCGAACATGGCAATTTTCCTGTTTTCTTCTAAAACCACCAATTTTCTAAAAAAAAACCAAACAGAAAAACCAGTCCTACATAATTAAAATAATTCCCAATTTTATCAGGAATTTTCATGAAAAGTCATAAAATGTACTTTTTTTTTACAATGAGTAAAATCCCCCTTACATTTTTCTGTAATACTGAAATGATTATTTTCAGCATTAAAAAAAACCCTGTTAAAATATTCTTTTTCCCTGTTTCCATTTCACTGTGAGTGGTATAATTTCTGCTTCTTTCTGTTCTAGAATGAAAGGACTTTTAAGATGTCCCAGATTGGCTGGAGTATTATAATTTTGCTGAGTGTTTATCAACAAGGCCTATTTGTAAGCAGAGGCAAAGACCCACATAGATTCGTCTGCAGGAGTATGACTAACAGAATGCTCTCTGCCTCTTGCTACCACGAGCAGTATCAGTAGGAGTAAATCTGTATCATCCCAGCTTAAACTTCTTCCCCAGCAGGATCTTTGGAAAAGTTTATTTAGCTGCTTCTCCTTCTCCTTTGCTCTTCTATATACATATTTTATGTATAAGAGGGGAGCTAGAAAGAAGATGGGGAAGCAGGGTTATGTTAGTGTGAGGAGCTTCCAGGGCAGGCTTCCAGGGCAGCTTTGCTGGCTCTTCTCTCCCTAGCAGCATCGCCATATCCTGCTCCGCCATCCTCCTGAAATCATCATGCTCTTCAGATGTGGTCTTTCATTCTTGTCATTAGTCATAATCCTCAGTTTGTCAGATGTGTGTTCTGGCCTCTCCCATACACCTCTGTTTACTCTTCCTCCTGTTGCCAGTCTGTTCCTCCCTTCTTCTCCATTCCTTTCCACGCTTCTTTTCTACATTTCCATTCTCTAATCCCAACTACAGTCCTTATGCGCTTTAAAAAAATGCCTCATAGCGTTCACTGTGCCTCCAAACCAATCTCATGATCTTATGGTTATAACTCTTGTTTTGCTTCCCCTTTCTGCTTCCTTTGTCTCCTGTCATTATGCCATTTCTATTCAGGCTGTCATCTCTTCTGGAAAGGGATTTTTCTTGTTCTCTGTTTTGCAAAGCACCTGGCATGTTTTTGATTCTGTCAAACAAATAATAACAACAGATATGAAATTTGCAGTGCAGCAGAATCCTGATATCAGGAAGTAATAGAGGCAAATTACACTATCATTTTCATTGCCATGTATACACCACTATTTGACAAAAATTCTCATTGACTGGCTAGGTAAACATCAATAAACTCAAAAATTCCCAAGCAAACACCTCTAACATGAAGGAAATGTAGTTGTGTTTCACGTTGGATCTCAATGAGCCACAGGGTTATATTCGACAACTTCAGTATTGGAAACAAAGGAAGTAAATGAATGAGGTGCAGTTTTTCTGATGGGGATTAGGGTATAAAATTAAGTACTGGGAGAAGATGTAGATAACTGCTTAAAACAGAGAAGCAGGACAAGGGTGGAAATGGGTGTGGTCAATTTAACTCTGCTTAATTAAAAAAGCATACACAAGGTAGATAGATTCTAGCATGTAAGCTAATAAAAGTAGACTTTCCCTTAGCCTGGTATTATCAGAAGCTCTTAGTATGGCTGAAGAATGATATAAAACATTTTAACTGACTCATCTCAGTCATTATATGATATTAGGCACCTGAAGACAATGTTTATGTCACTTGTGCTGCTAAAAAAGCCCCAACAAAACAAACCCAGAGCTTAAAAAAGAAAACGTAAGAATAAGATGTGGATTTTACTGTACATTTAGTGACAGACTAGTCATATGAAATCTCTAAACAATATAGCTTTAGCACTAATGGATGTAGGCCAGGACTGAATGGAAATTATTTTACATATGGCTAGAAATCTCTTAACTAAATTATTTGAAAATTCCTTACAGAAATTTATTATAGACATTGAGATAAGCCAATTTAACACTAATACTAAAGAAAAATAAACCAGCAGAGGAATGTCCCCCTGCTATACCAACCAATATTCTTATAGCTGATTCTAAAGTAGTATCTGTCATTCCAGCACATGGATTAGATTATGTAACAGTGTGACTCAAAGGGAAGATACTCATTCAAGAGAAGAGCGTTATTAATACATCATTGCATGCCATACATCTCTGTCACCAAACTGGACAAAATGAGAGCAGATGTTTTATGATAAACTGAGAAGAGGATCTGATATTTATAGCCATAATATCTGAGGCTTAACAAACAAAAAGAGGAAGCAATCTGATGGAGGGACAGAAAGTTTTCTTCTGTCTCTAGTAAAGTGTCCTAGGGACTAATTTTACGTGAAGGGAAGGTATTAACTAAGCTAAATCTCATTTCTATTAGGTTTTTTTGCACCTGCCCTTTGAAGCCCTAGTAACGCATGGAATGCGTGAGAAAAGAATTCAGCAAAAAGGAGCACTGAGGAGAAATCCTTTCAAAAAAGAAGAACTTTTTTACTCTGATATGTCCTTTTAGTATTTTGAAGACAAGTAAGCCTTTGCATTAGTAAAAATGATTGACATGTGAATTTATTCAAAGCTAAAGGTAAATGGTAGTCACAAATGGCACTTTGATGCATAAGTACTTAAAGCCTCAAGCTATATTTGTATTGGCTCTCTCTCTTTTCATATTTTTTGGTTAGCACCAGAATGAAAGGTCTCCAGATCAAGAGATTCATGAGATAGTGTACAAGGCTGCCTGGGACTCTGGCACAGCTTTACTCTGGGCTGCCACTAGTTCTTGCTGCCCAAGCACTAGTTTCACCAGAGCAGAGCCCAGGTGCAAGCTAACAAGCATGAAACATCAACAAATGGGAGATGAGGATCCCTGTGCAACACATGGCAAATCAATGAGATAATTTCCTTTCATCTCTATGACCCAGATACTCATTATCATAATGGTTCATTTCTAGCTGCCGTGCTGTCCAATATCATTCCAGATTTGAATTAGACAGTCTATCTCCCTGGAAAGAGATAGAAACCTAAAATGGTTTGGAGAAACTGAAGGCCAGTCAAAGTCAGTGGATAAACCCTCTGAAGTGAGGATAGGGCTTCAGTTCTTGGTTGCTCTGTCTGTATGGTTGGATTTAGTACGTATTTATCCAATCTCTGATACATGCCAAGGCCATATCTGAAGTCAATAATGGGAGAAAATGTGCAAAAGTTACTACCCACACTGTAATTTCCACATAAAAGAAACCCCATGAGAGCTAGCTCTCTGAGAGTCCTGGGTAAGCCATCATGTATCCCAACAGTAAATGTGTCAGGGATTCACAGCCCCTAACCTTCTCTGAAATTAGATGCCTAAATTCATCCTTTCAACAGGAGATACGTGTAAAGAGGGATCAAAGAGATCACATGTACTTTATCTAATAGTTGAGCAGTGTCAGAATGATATGGCAAAGTGTGGTGCCTGCAGACCAAGATATTAGCTCTTCTGGGAAAAGACCACTCAATGTCTTCCAAGAAAAATCTCCATTTTACTCAGAACAACGGTCTCCTCATTCCCACAGAAGTGTCATAAACAAGATTTTCAGAGTAAGAAGGAAGAGATTTCTCAAAAGGAAAGGTGCGTCAGGAAGGGAAGGGATTGTACAGTGCAGGAAGTAATTTCAGAGGTAATTTTGGACTAGGCTTACCCTAACCAACCTTTTCCCAGGCAAGCAGCTGCAGCTCAAAGTGTTTGGCAACATATGAATACCAATATATGAGTCTCTCCTTTCCCACACAGAAGTTGAAAATATCATGTTGGCCTTTTTGTAATACCTTCCCACAGCCCAGTGCTGTAGAGTCAATCTTAGTCTTTCTACGCTTTTCTCATCCAAGAGATATGTAACATTTCCACAAGTTCCAGAAAAGTAAGCCATTCATCAAATCACATAAAAATAAGGTGAGCCTTATCCATAAGGATGCCAGACAGGTATTATATGTCCATCAGAATCCTGAACTATGGATAGCCATGATTCAGCTATCAATAACCATGAGGGGAGTCAGTCTGTTGTTTTTTTCTGGTTTTTACTCTAAACAAGGAGAGAGAGTGAGCTCAGTAACAGCTGGATGTAACCTCTGTGAGACATCTCCCTACTTGCAGCAAACAGCTTCTACCAATTTACATCATACTCATCTACTTACTAATGCTCACTGATCTTAGCTAACAAGGATTTCCATCACCAAAAGGCTTTAAATTAAAAACAATAGCAAGAACACAATAGAACTTATGGTCTAAGCATGCCAAATATAATATACCGTTTTGCAAAAGTATGCTGCAATGGTTAAATGATACATCTGCACACATATAAGTCTGTGTTAAGATATCTGGCTTCTGTTTCTGTGGTAGCCGAAGTGAAGGTCTCTTAACTTAGATGTGAAAATTCAACCTTAAATATTATGCAACCACTTCAGAAAGCATTGTGAAATATAGATTTTTTTTATCTTAGATTTAAATAACTTGACAGCATCTGATGTTTAAAAAAAAAGATAAATTCAGCTTTGCACAATCCTATTACAAATATACAACTGAAGAAATGGTATTAGCTACTTTAAAGGCTTACTTTATACATTTTTCCCCCTTTTTTAATAATTATTAAGATACTTTGTTATACTGACAGCAGGTAATATTTCTAAGGTACATTTTCTTGCTTTTTCAGCAAATAATTCAGAAGCAGATGACACAGGTCAAGCATTAGTTTTCATATGATTTTCAATAATCCAGCTATATTAATGTCATAAAATCCATAAGAAATTTGCTTATAACAGTACAAATGAATGCGAAAAGACTTTCCCCCATTCATTATGAGGAGTATAAAATAACAAAAGGTAACTCTTCTCTCCTGCTTCTCTAAAATAATCCCTTCACCAGGTGTTTTGGGGGTTTTTTCTGCCATTCAGCTCCCCCTTAGACTGAATTGCCAACAGAAAGATTTTGACATTATTTTAAATACTCTATTAGCTTGCATCTCTGGTGTTAACTGGGTAGTCCATGGAAGCCTGACATTCTGCTCTTCTGTATTCAACAACTCCCCACACTGTAAACATACTTCTTTTTCTTGTTTGTTTTGATTTGTTTTGACCAACACTAATGACTTCTGCACTTAAGAGAGGTCTCCCTGACTTGTAGTTTGTTGGTTGTAGATAGACATTGCTTTTGTTGTTGCTGGGGTAGTAAATGTTCCTTCCTCATGATCATCTTCTACTTACCCGGCAGGGAAGCACGGGTGCTGCTAGGTAAGTATTAATGACTGATGACAGCTGGGGAGAAATTGAAGTAGAGTGTAGTGCTGCAAATAGTTTCCTACCTCATGGCTGGGAAAATATCCCTCAAAGGCAGCTCTGCACGAGGAAACAAACATGGACAACTGCAGAGGGAATTTGGTGTTGGGATACTCAAGTAACTATTGCAAGAAAGGTACTGCCTGGGAGCAACCCTGATGTTAGGAAAGCAGTTTCGTGGGATATGAGGCAGCTTGTAGCTGAGATTTGCAACAAAGAGCACACAGCCTAATTGGGATGCTTTCGCCAGCAAGTAGAAATCATAAAAGAGGATTTGCCTCTTGCACAGATTTAGGTAATGTAGGCATTGAGACAATTATTTCTCTTGAAAAGAGCACTACAAAGAAATGCCTGAAAGCTATTTTTTTTTCCTTCCCTGCCCCCATTCCTGCTATTGGCAGTGGATGAACTGAAGTGTAGGGAAGCTATGTAGTAAAGTGCAGCCTTTCTCTCCACAACAGCAATCAATCCTTTCTCCACAGCACTGAGGCCCAGTAATATTAAGAGAAAATCCTCATTAGGAATACCACTCAGTGCCTTGCTGGCCCAGTTTCTTCAGGTAGGCATATTGGCCTGGATTTGAATCTAACCCTGTCTTTTTTTTCCAGAGGCCCATGAGGGTACAAATATTGTCTGCTGGCAAAGGAGACGCTGCTATTTTGTATAGACTAATATAACGGATGACTTACGGGCTACTCCAGTAAACAAACCAGAAGAGACACCTGGAATGAAAAGGCCTGCAACTCTTTCACTTTCTAAACAAAATCCCTATCACCGTAACAATGCAAAACACTTAAAAATGCAATTTCTGAGTGGCCTTCAGGAGGTATCTGAATGATTTTACCAAGTTTCTTCCAGGTAAATCAGATTTCTCATGCAATGTACTATGTGAAACATCAGGGGAATAACACATTTAATTTATGACTATGACTGAAAAGAACATGACGGAGAGAACAAATCTGAGATTCCTGCACCTCCTTGCTCTTAAGCTACACGTGCATTCTTGGCATAGGCTGTTTGTCCCTGAGAAAAGGAAATGGAAGTGTTTTACAGCAGACATGTTAAAAATGGACATGCAGCCCTTCAGGAAGCCAGTGGAATTTGGCACAGTAACACAGGTTGAACAACAGTCAAGAAATTGCCTGAGTAATGTTTCTACAGACATGAAATGAGAGGGATCAATGTGGATACATTCTATCTATCTATCTATCTATCTATCTATCTATCTATCTATCTATCCATTATTCAGTCTAGCCTCTTGCAAGCCAGATTTGAATGTACAAGTAAAAATAACAGATGATTTTTTCTCCTCAATGAGACAGTATCTTTGCATCAGGAAGTTTGTTCCTTAATACAAATTCATGTTTTTTCTTCATAACTCTAAGGAAATAATCACAGAATCACAGAATGGGTCAGGTTGGAAGGGACCACACGGGGTCATCTGGTCCAACCTCACTGCTCAAGCAGGTTTGTCCTAGAGCACATGGAACAGGATTGTGTCCAGATGGTTCTTGAATATCTCCAGTTGGGAAGACTCTACATCTCTGGGCAGTATAATCACAAAATAATTTCTATTGCACTTGATAGAAGATTCCTTCTCTCAGAAGGAATGCTGAGAGACCCTACAGACTCTCAGCATTCCTTCTGTTTTCTTTTGGTACAAAAGAGGAAGGCTTTAGTTATGGACTTGGGGCTGTAATGTCTCCAGCTTATAAATGACATGGCATACTCAGAGTAATGGAACTCTAATGCCAGCAGAACACATAAGTCTTTGGGCATAGCTATGGCTTAAAGCACTGTGTTTGTTTTTCAGTGCTAGCCGTGCTATGATTCATCAGATGACCTCTAAGTTGTAGCTTTTTGTTATTAATTATTATTAGCAGCATAGTTCTACTATTGGTTATTTGGTTCAATTAAATGCAGAAGCCTTGGTCCATGGATGAATAGATTTTCTATTCCTGATTTAGCTCTTCTGGCACCAGGCATTATGTCTTGTTTTGTCCAAGATTCATTTGGCTGGCTACACAAGTTTCGCCTGGCTGTATCACATCTTTTTTCATAGACTATCAAGACATCAATTATTTTTTAACTTGTGGTTCTTTTTTGGTCACTCTAATTAGACATTAATTTCACCCAATTTGTATGGTAAAAGTGCTAAAATCTGCTATCATTGTACAAGACTTAAAGAGAACTATTCTAAAATCATCTGAGAGTAAATACCATCAATAGTTCATGTCTTATTTTCAGGCTTTTATTGTAAAATTCTCCTTTCATGTCTCGATTTCAAATCTGCTTGAATGAGTTGTGTATTACCAGTTGCTTTCCCATCTGTCTCAATTTAGTCTCTTTGACAATTTCCAATCTGGCCTGAGGAAAAATCAGAATACTGAAACCACTCCACATTACATTATTGGGTATATTATATTAACAGTGTCTCTTTACTTAAATAAATCTTCACACCCCTTAACTCCCCTGCCAGCAATGTCTTGTGGAGCCCTACAACTTAGACTCAGAGATTCTGAATGACTTCACGGTTCTTTCCATTCCCTCCCATCTTCTGACTTCTCATCATGTACAAAAGTGAGGGTTTTCCGCCATAATTTCTAACCTTTCATAATCTTGTTGGATTTAACCTACAGGGTCTACACATTACTCCTTTCACTTTCAAAATGCCTAACCCCTACCCACCCTGAAAGTGCTCTGAGAATTTCATGGATGTTATAGACATGCTACTTTTATCCCTTAGCCTGTCCCAACAGATTTGGCTCTAAATGCATATGTCAATTATTGTAACTTAAAAGTCCCACAAAACCAAATCCAGAGGAAAAACGCTCACAAAAGTAGCTTGCATTCTGCCACTACTCTTTTGTCAGGATATGGCAGATTTTATGCCTATGGTTTAATCCTTTATATTTTTCAAATCCCTATATGGAATGTGTTACAAAAATGGGGAGCTGTGTTATACCTTGGATTTCACAGGCCATTTGTTGGATGAGCATTTTCTTCCTTTCTTTTTTTTTTTTTTTTTCCCCTAAACTGTTGTATTCCCTCCCCGCTTTCCCATTCCTCTCCAACCCATTTTTGCAGGGACTTTAATTGCAGAACTGCCTATTTTCAAGTAAATAGAGGGCTGCACTATGCAAACAATAAAGATATCTAGTTAAAAGTACTTGTTGGCTACATTTGAAACCCTTAAGGGAATACAAGAAAAAATATAGGCTGCAGCCCAGGATTTCTTGTTTTACTAGAAATTTGTTTTAGACTAAGACTTTTGAGTAGTCTTGCAAATCTCAAATCTACCAGATGCAGGTCCACTACAAGTTAGTGAGGGAAAAAATTCACCTGTTTCCATATATCAGTTAATTGATCAGAAGTACAATCCTAACAGGCCCTGAAGATTGAGAAACCCTGTTGTGATAGTTGCTCAGCAAATCATAGCACCAACTGTCTGAATAACCCTGCAGCACCTGCTGCCAGAATGGCTCTTGGGCAAGAATTTGTATTGTACTTTTCTAAAACAGCGCCTGTCATTCTGTATGGGATCTGTTCTCTTCCATGAGAACCTCAAAGGTCACTTGTTTAAAATAAAATAAATAAGAGAAACAACCCAACCAACAAACAGAACCCACCGAAGACCAAATGCACATCATGAGCACACCAGTTTTTAACCACATGCAGGGAGGCAATGATAAGGATGTTTTAGCTCTAACATGTAACAAATATACTTTTAAAAGGTGAAATGACCATTTTTTGGTCAAGTTGCCCTTCACTCCTTTCACACAGCCAGTGGACTGTTTCATGCCATCACTGGGCAACAGAATGTTAGCTGAACCTGCCCCTGTGGCAGGGTGACTCTGTATCTGTTGGCATTACGGCTGTAGTGACACGAATACCATCTCAGCAGTAACCCAAAAATCACAGACTTTAAATCATTCTCAAAATTGCTATATACGAATTACTTAGAAAGTTAAGGACAAATTTTTTTTTTTTTATTTCGACTACTAACCAATAAATGTAAAAAAATACCAACAACAAAACAAAAATAAGCCCCTTCATCCCCCACATTAAAGCAATAGTTTTCGTAACATTCAAAACAGTGGAAACTATTCATCGTATATTACTATTAGTGGAGAAAAGCAAATTTAATTTAAAATCACTTTTTCAAACTCCCTCAGTGGATGCCAGATAATTCAAGCTTAAACAAATATAAAAAACCTCATTTTAAATTGAAAATAATACAGACAGAGCTCAATTATTGAGATATTAAGGGCAACATTCAATTTGAGATACATTTAAGCATCTTTGCCTCCTGGAGATTTTTACATGACAAGGCTTTAGATAAACATGGTTTTTCAAACAGCAACTATTATATCTGATCACATAACCTCTGGACTAAAGCAGTATGTCAGCAAATATTTCTGATTATTTAAAATATTAAATAACTGTAATTTACTAGGCAGGTCTTCCTCAGAACAATCACAAAAATTTTCAAGAATTGATATCCACATACAAAAAGCATTTAGATGACCTGTTACAAGTCTCTGAATAATAATAAAAAAAATCACTTCTCTCTGTGATAAAGCCCAGTTTAAATACACTCTGGGATACACCAGTGGTGGAGGAGCTGCCTTTCTATGACACTCGGCTTACAAGGAAAACTGTAGCAGCCAAGGACAGACGGCAGGAATCACTTTACCTAACTTTAGCTATATAGATATTAGACGCCTAATTTAAGCTAATCATCTGGCTTCCCTCTACAGCTAATGGAGATAAGCATTCCCAGAGGGAGATTCATCCTGCTTTTCTTTAGGCATCTCTCTTCTAGATGCTTGTAGATGGATAAAGTCAAGAAAGATCAGCCTCACTGACAGCCTGATAATCTGTCATTAGCAATGCACAATTTCCAAATTCTTTGAAATGAAGCCAGAACTGAAATTTTCTTTTTTTTTCATCATTTAGCCTTTCATTCTCCCTGTGACCCAACTTTTTTTTCAGTTCCTCCCAGGAACATCAACTTTCTCTGGCACTTTATTTTTCTTACCCTGGACTGTGTTTTCTGAAACCTGGGGAACTGCAACCAATGTCAATATGTTGCTGCTCTACCAGTTACAAATCCATTTACATGCATGTGCTCTAAATTGCAGTAATGATCTGAACATACAGATAAGTTATCTGATTGATTGCGGTTGATCGCGATTGTGCTTTCTGGGTCTACTCTACCACCTTCAAATGTGTAAAAATCTGTGGCAACATTAAGGCAGTCAAGGTATAGAGATGAATGCTAAAATATATTTACTATTCAAAGAAGATGGCTTAAATCAAACCAGGAAAATTAAGGAAGAAATACCATTAGGGCTCTCACTTGTACATACGTGAGCCCAAGTCACCACACATGCTTTGAGGCCTCTGTGCTTCAGAATATTGAACAGGTCCTAAAAGTGAAGCCTGGCCTCAATTCTTCTGCATTTAGGGTTTGTAGGTTCTCAGCAATACCAGCATTGCTGCATCGCACCTTTGATGACCAAGCCCTTGGAAACAGTAGCCGAGATTTGTAAGGAAGCAGGTGTCTGAACTTAAGACTCCTAAATTCGTAGCTGGGTGCCTAAAGCAGCAGCAAGACTGACAAGCACCCTGCACAGCTGCCCACAGATGCTCACCCCAGTAGTGAGGCACTTAGCATTTGTTATAACACAAAATGGATGTTTATTAATTGTGTATTTATTAATTGTGTTCTAATGGTTACTCGAAATGCCTTGGCCAAGTGCTTGCATGCACTAATTTCAATATTGGGCATGCAGCCTACTCTGTGTCTTACTCCTATAGTATTTTTAGAAAATTAATTTTAATAGTTAAAAAAACATCTTGAGCTGCGTACGTGAAAATAACTCCATTTCTACTGAATGACAATCTAATACGAAATAAGAATAGTCACCTTTTTTTCTTACTCTGCCCAAATCCAGGCAATAAATTAGGCTTCTCAGCATGACTGTAAAGTGCTGTGAATTGTATAAACAATCATATATGGACACTGAAAAATAACCCTTATGCACATTGCATTATAGTTCCAAAAATATATTTACAGTCTATTACAAAGATTACAAATGGAAGTGTCTATGTATCGGGATTATGCTAGTTAAAAGCTTTTTACAGATTTTCTTCAACAAAGGTGGAGGGAACAAAAAATTGGTATAACCAAACTGATTTTTCTAATGAAACAAATAAATAAAATGACAAATATAACACTGTACAGTGATCTAAAAAAAGGGAGAAAAAAAGGAGGAGGGGAAATGATGCATTTAAGTTTTTGATAACTATCTTTGGTCCTAAATGTGGGAAAACACATTATGTAGCACTGAATATACATGTTTGTTTGTGATGCTCTGCAAGTAAAATAGAAAAATATAGTGCATTTTCAATGTATTCAGAGCTCACTACACATAAATGTGTGTACAAAACAAGACAGTATAAATAAAATTTACAAATTTTACAAAGGAACATTTACAAGGTTTTTCTTTTGTTTTTATTTTTTTTGTGTGGATGCCCACATTATCAAACCAGACCAATTTATGACTGATCCCTGGGATCTTTCTCTATCAAAATCAATAGAAGCAGCCCAATTCTCTTTGGAAGTACAGCATTTCATTGCTGGGGTAGTTCACAATTTTCACATTTTTTTTTAAAGCATTTCTCTCTGGTTCATATACATTCTTGCAATATCTGTAAAGACACTGTTCATTATTGCTTATGGTAATTAAATATTTTAATCAAACAAAATTTCTATGTAAGTAAATGGTGTAAAAAGATATTCCATTGAGCAAATACCTTTGCATCTCTGTTCCTGATGAGTGACTGCTGTGTCTGTGTGACCACGCACACGCATGTTCGTTCAGAGCAGCAAAAGCTCATAAAAAAATTGAAAATTTTGAACTGCCCCTTGTCTCATGCTCTACAGTTCTCATATAAAAGCTATGTCCTTATTCTGACAGCTGGACTGCATACTGCTTAAACTCATAGAAAATATACACCAGCTATTTCTCTTAGATTTGCTAATGCAGAGTACTGAAAAAAAATGTGATGTGCTCAGATTAAATGGTTTAGGTAACACTGGGGAACTGCACCCATGTTCTGAGACACTCCTACAATCACTTGTCCATTCAATGCTGTGTCTCAGCAGGTTTACAGTTGTAGATCTACATCTTAGAATATATCTCAGTTTAACTCTAGTCCATTAAAATCATCTTGCAAACAATTTTCTAAAAGTGCCTAGAACTACTTAGGGGTCATTATTGCTTTTTTTTTCTTTACTTTTTTTTTTCTCTTTTATTTTCTTTTAAAAGATAGCATATGTATAACCTTAAAAAATTCTTTAAAAAATATCAGAGCTCTTGGCAACTTGCATTTTCCTGACTCCCTGTCAATTAGCTAGCCATGTTAATACGGTGCTGATTTAAACAAAAGGAAATGGCACAAAAGGATACCAAAGTTCAGATAGATATACATTGCTTGGTCATGCTTCTTAAATCTCTAGGAACTCAAATAATCCTTCAGAGGTACCCAGTGTAGTAATGTGTCATTGAATTAGCACTAAAAAGGTCCAAAGATATAAACATCATACTAAAAGAAAGTCTTTATGAAGAATAAACACAAATGATTAAAAAAAGATTCAGAAATCACAGATTTAAGGAAAATATTTTGTTGAATTCAACAATAATATCATGATTTTATCTGACAAATATATTCTTTTTTATATTTTTATGTACATTTAAAAAGTCTATTAGATAAAAAGGAGGTTAGAGAGCTCAAGGTGTTTGTATGTTTATTCAGGTAGTACTTTGTTTATTGTCACTGCTGTTTTCCTTGCCACCACTGGTGGATCCTAATTCCCTTTTCATAAATTCTGGTGGCACTTAGGAGTTCAAGTCTGTAGGTGCTTCTTGTAGCTCTTCTATTCACTGCAGGAAGGACCCAGGAAATCAAGTGTCTTCTAGCAGCACTTCATATATATTGAAGGCCAGTGCTGTTCTCTCAGTCTGTCACCTCCCTCATAAGGGAGAAATGTCTATCACACTTGGATGCCAGTGCCGTGTAAATGTAGCATTTGTGCTCTCATAGTCTGAATGCTGCTCATGATTTTCTTTTGATGACCAACCAACGTGATCCCTAAACTCATCACATCCCTGGAGAAGATAAATGCGTACATTGTTAATTTTTCAACTTAGACTGCTATTGTATGGTATTCAACTGTGAGTCAAAGCTACGCAGTGGTTTGAACTACAGGTTTCTGACAATTGAAGCTACACTGTATCCTCAGCTCAGTACTGGGAAGTTCAAATAGGCACGGTTCAACCTCTCAGCGAGGAGTGCAATTACTTGACAAGTGTCATGTAATTACCCAGTGTGGGTCTCCACATCTGAAGGAGGTCAGTATGTTTCACATTATGATAATCTTTTATTGTGGCTTTTAAGGAAACCCGAAGACAAAGACAATTCTCTTGTAAAATACTTCGGGTGGCTTTCAGGACAAAGTTATGTACAAATACAAGATTTTAGGGATCATAGTCTGTTTCCTAAAGAGATGCCTAGGGAAAGCCTTTGCATATTGACACATACCCATCATGCAAATGAATGGGGAGGAGCAGTTTCAACTCCACCCCTACTAGTGCTAGAAGCTTGTGGACTCTGATGACAGTTCCCAAGCTATAGGCTGAGACCCCTAGTGACACCACGCAGATAAGAATAAGGGTGAAATCTTGAGAATATTGGGTTAGAAACCTGTTTAGAAACCCACTGCTCTCTAAGAGGAATTACACGTGTTTGGCAACCACCAGGACAAGAAAGTTGTTTGCAGGGTGCCAAGAAGACCTGTTTTAAGATGACAGTACTGATACAGGCCATGTTTGCCTTCAGAAAATTGTTTTGCTTCTACAGACTTATCCTGATGCAAAGTCCTGTCTTGCAGGACACAGACAGCCCCCAGCCAATTAGAAGAAAATTCCACATCTTCCCAGAACACATCAGGAAAAAGGTACCAATTAGGTGGTGGAGGCAAAGTGGTTATTTTCCTATACACTCATACTTTGAAAGGGGCCACATCCTCCCTCAAATTCTAGTCCTTTTGTGTTATTTCAATTGGTCTGAAAAGCAGGGAAAAAAAATGATGCCACGCAGAGGTAGCAGGGTATTTGCCCTTTCATGAGATGCTCTAATACAACAACATCAGCTGCTAAAACGGCTGGTTTGACCCCAAGTACAATGTTTGTACTCAGGGTAAAGTTTTGGAGTTGAACATTGTGTATTATTTTACCTAGAAATTCCCTAAATGCAAGTTAAACATGCCCAGTACTAACTTACTCAATAGTCATCCTGGCAACTGATTCAAGAGAGTTGTAGCCTGCTGCTGTGAAATTATCCTTATATCTTTCCATCTTAATAGCTTGTAACCATTCGCCTACGGAGCAGAAAGTGGTAAAATCGGGAGTGTTCTGGTCCAGAAGAGGGCTAATTGGTCTATGGAGAAGGAAAAAGGAAAGTAAGTTGTTTCCAAATAGAGTAAAACATCAGGGAGTATTTAGCAAGGTGAGAGTCAAGTAAGTTTTGGGTATTAAAAATGTTGAGAGTAGAAAGTAATAGGCCTTTATACATAGTTCAGATTATTCTGTGAGTAACTCTTGACTACTCTGTAGCTCACAATAAGTACTTCCTAAGCTTGTTCACATAAAAGATGAAAGGTCAGAGTGAGCAAAATCAGCCTAATGGGCTACTGTTACCAATAGAAAATCAACCTTATTACCTAGCATGATAGTAGCTGTCTCTATGTTGCTGCGTAAAATAAAGATGCTATTCTTTTACTTATCTTAGAAAATATAGTAGTAGCTATTCCCATTTTTCAACTGGATGGGACAAAACAAAGACAAGGGAAGAGCAGAGACACAAAGTAAGTTGCTTAAGGTCACGCAGCAAATCAGTCAGTAGAAGAATCAGGAGCAGAACATAGGCCAGTTGATTCCCTAGTGCAGTGATCTAGCTAGCAGATCAAAAGATTACCATGATTAAATAATTCACCTGAAATTTATGAAGAAGCCATTAAAAACTACATCATGAAATACAATGAGATGCAATCACTGAAAAGAGTTAAAGCCAGAAAATGAAAGATAAAAATCTAGAGTGTAGCATGTCAAGGTACATTGGCCAAGCATGAGTATTGTTAATTACTATTTCTACTGTAGCAGTTTCCTAGGGCAAGGGATGCATCATATAAAACTACAATAGACAATGATCCTTGCCCTCCAGACTTTATGACTTTAAGAAACAAGGAAAACATAGACTAGTGGTGAGAGTGTGGAAAGAGTGATGAGCAGGCAGTAGTTTACTGAGAAATGTGTTAGTGCCGCGATATTTACTTTACTTTGGTTGTTTGTGTTTTTTTTTTTTTCTAAGAAAGTCCTTTTTGGCTTTATTTAGCATGGTAAAACAGAAGGGCAAATGAGGGAAGAGAAGAACAGGGAACAGAAAGAAGGAGGAACTGAAAGACAGATGAAATAAGTGTGAACTGGAACCAGCCACCAAGCAGAACATCCAGAGCCCAGCCATGTGCACCGTCATAAGAACACACACTAAAGCTTTTCTTACCTGCTACAGGTCCCCAGTGGGGTTTTCAAGCTGTTTGGATTTCTAATCATTTTGTCCAGAATGCCAACTATCTGCTCAAACTTTGGCCTTTCACCACGTTCCTTCTGCCAACAATCCAGCATCAGCTGGTGCAGTCCCGCTGGGCAATCCATGGGTGCTGGCAAACGATAGCCTTCTTCGATGGCTTTTATAACCTAGTAGCCAATATAGTTTATAATTTTTCATCAACAGTAATTTAAAGAATATGTATTGCTACCTAGTTCAAACATATAAGAAAAAATAAAATAAAAAGCTAAAAATCAATAAACTAAAATTTGCCATCAGTGTTGCAAAAATATGAGTCTGTTGTTTTGACACTAGCCTTTAGGTTTTCAAATAATTTCCCCAGCTTTATCTTTGGGCTTATTAAGCATATTGTTCTATATGAGCAGAACATAGCTGTATTACCTAGACAAGTGAGTAGCAGGGACCAACAATTAAATTCACCAAGGGAGCAACAGATAGATTGATAAATGGAGTTATTTCAGAAAGCATTATTACTTGCCCCAAGGTTTTTATGAAAGAGTGTGTGGTAGAAGCAACTGACTTTTAAATGGATAGATATCTGTGCATGCACATATAAAATACAAGAAGCCTGAAGGTATTATAAAAGGATCCAAGAAAAATGTGTAGCAGATAGAAATTGTTAGGGAAAAAAGTTGTATTCTATGTCTAGCCATGTTGTATTAATGATAAAGCAGCAGAACTGTGCCATGTGAGAGAGAAAGACCTGGGTAAATGCTATTTTAACATATCACAGAAAGTTAGATTTAATAAAAGATGGTGCTAGATGATGACATGATCAAAGGAGAGCATAAATGTCTGAACCAAGAATTACACCCACCCGTTGACTTCCTTAGCCAAGTCCATTTGGATTTAAGTGAAAAATAAAAATGGATAAAGTAAAATCACAGCAAACTGCTGTAAACCTTGAGGGCAGAATAAAAAAGCACATCAGGAAGTGAGGCAGATAAGAAAAGCTAGTAAAGAAAAAGGGCTAAAACACTGTTCATAGGGGATTTCAAGTATACTGACACTGACTGACACAGCAGCATTAGAATTGCTAAGGAAGGGTGCTTGTTCCTGAAGGGGAGTGCATAGGACTGTCTTCTCCCTCATTTTGTAGAGAAAGCCAGATCATAAGCTGTTCTGGACATAGTTCTGGGAAGTAGATCTGGTATAATAAACAAAGTTGGTGAATATCCAGGTTTCAGTAAAAATAATAACCTCAGACAGAAAATATTCTGTAGGTTGTGTGAGAAAACACAAAAGCAGTGGACTGCAAAGCAGAACTGTAGACAATACAGAACGACCTTCAAAAAGCTGGCTGAAATCCAGCCAGGTTTTGTACCAAAACCTTTTGCATAAAAGAAATTTTATGAAAAGAGAAGGCATAGCCCAGTGGTAGGGCACTGACTGCAGGTTTGTGTCACAGAATGTCCTTCTGACCTCAGGGAAGTTGCCTCATCTCCCTAGGCCTCAGCTTTCTCTCTGAACATTTAGAATGACAGTACTGTCCTACAGCTCAAAAATGACTGAGAAATATTCAATTCCTGCAGAAACATCCACACCTTGAAGAATGAGTGCAGTGACCTTTTAGAAACGTTGAAGTTGTCTGTCAGAGAGGGTGTGAAGAGAGGTTTTGTGCAGAAGAACAGGAAATTGGAAGAACAGAACCGTACAGGAAAGAAAACATTAAAAGTAAAATGTAAGATCCTTTAGAGCTACATTAAGAGGAAAAAGAAAAGAACAGCTCCTTATGCTCAGAAGTAGTAGTGGAATAAAAATGGAAAATAAGCTACAGTGTGTACAGGACAACTGCTGTGCTGTGAAAAGTAGTGCAGAAATTTCTGACCTTCTAAATAGCAAAAGGTATTAAATACTTTGAGCATGCCAGATATAATTTACCACAAATGAAATAGTTGCTTAAGAAAGGTCAGAAGACAGAGATCACCAACAAGGAATGAAAAAGTAGGTACCAGCAACAACAATGCAACCACCAAAATATCTAATACCCTCAGAACTGGCAAACTATCTACATAAGACTATATCCAAGAATGTAAGAGAGTGAAAACATGAATAAAAGAAAGGATCAGAAAAGGAGTTTTCCCCATTCACTACCATCTGTAGAGAAACCCAAAGAGAAGTGGGAATCAAGACGATTATATTATTTTTGAAAGGCTTTGGTGATATATCAGAATCAGCTTCTCTGATATGTATTCGGAGCAAGAAGGGTGAAATGGAAATATAAAATAATGAGTCAGCTAGAGATGGATAGAATTGCTGTGAATATCTAAAACACTGAAAAAATATTTTAAAATATTGATAAGTAAAGTACGACAAGTGTCCACTTTGCTAAGAAAGGAGGAGGTGGGATTCAAAAAAATAGTACTCAAAGATAATGAAATAGATGCAGGATTTTTTTTTTTTAATAAGCAAATCTACAAAGAGAAAACAGCTGGAGTTCTTACCAATAGAATTGATTTATATTATTTACACACAATTTGTTTTTGAAATTCTGCTTTTGCTGCAAAAAGAGTAAAAGGGAATACTGTTAAGACTATGCTTTTATCATAATCAGGCTATCTGAGGATGTAAAGCAGAATAGAATAGGACCGTGTCTGTTCACTTTAAATACTGGATGCCAGCAAGGAAGTACTGAATATGGGTAACTGGACAATGTAATGTTGTAACTCTCATTATGGTCATCTATAATAACACAAATTAATGATTGTAATAATGGTAAGAAATCCAGAAGTATAGCCTTGCCCTTTTCTGAAGAACTAATCTGCACTGGGGTCAGTAATAAAATGAGAGCAAGAACATCAGCAGTCTAATAGGGAAATGGGGGTTTGAGGGCTACTCTTACTAGCAAGGATTAAGTCAAGGTGAGCCCACTGCTCAGGGAAGTTGGGACAACTCTGTCTATCATCTGTGCTCAGCCTGCTGTGCCTCTGCAGGGAGTTTGCAGGATGAGTGTTCTTTTGGTGCACCCTAGCTCCAGGTCATTGCTAAAAGAAGGGTTTTGCTTGAAGAGTTCACAATGCAAATATGTATCCTCCATCAGTCTAAAGCAATGACTTAAAGGAAGAAAGGCAGAATTAAAGAGATGCTATCTAAAGATTGAAAGTCAGGGAGGCCTATTATTTAGGAGATCTAGTCTGGTCTATGACTACACCCACATCCATTTTTAGGCAAAATGATACACTTAAAATATATAAAATGAGTGCAAAATTAGACGAACACATTCAGAATTTTTCATTCATGTTAAATACTCCAAGTGGTGACTTTGAAGGAGAATAAATAACAAATCATTAGGCGATTCTAAATTTTTGCATCACAGATTATCTATGGGCTTGGTAGGATGTGCATATGGTGTGGGAGGACATGCTTGAAGATCACAGCATACAAGAATATTTGGAATTATTTTACCAAGCAATTGATGCATCTTTTAACTATGTGCTATTGAAGGTTATCATGAAAGATGCTAAAAAGGGATAAAACTGTAAGAAGCGGCAATTAGCTATTTTTTGAAAGAGGCTTGGTCATGTGCTTTACATACAGTTTTCAATAGAAGGAATACTGTTCAAAATGTAATAAGAAGCATAAAGATATCAAAATTTCTCCTCTGTTTAGAAGTTTTTCCTTATTGTTCCCTGAAAGATAGGTAAGGTTTGCCTTTGAGGCATCTTATATTCCTGTCAGATTTCTTTTATGTTTGAATCTAGTACAGAAGGAAGGTGTCAAAAGAACTGAAACTCTACTGGGTGTCTGGGGAATGTAAATATTTCTCTTTCTCTGCCCCAAGGACTTGTTTGCCCATATTTTGACAGTCCATGAAATCTTTGACACTGAGACCTGTCAAATATTAACAACTTTGCACTGTGCCAAACTGACTCATCATCTACACTTTTATCTTTTTTTTTTCAACTTTGATGTTGATCATTCAATCAAAAATTAAAATAACAATTAAAAAATCCACTTAAGCCTCCACCTGAAAACCTTTAAATTATACTCTTTCTGACATCTTTCACACCTATATGGCTTTTTCCAGTATAATTTCTATATTAATAGATACTCCTGTCAGAAATCAAGATTAACACCCATCTGTTCTATCACTGCTGACCTGTTGCTCTGGATCATATTTTATGCAAACAAGGGTACTGTTAAATCAGCATAATTAAGTTGAAAAAGCCAAAGTAGGTCATTAACTGCCAGGCAGAATTTTAACAACTTTTTTCAAATGATTAATCATTGCTCTAAGGTCAGAAACCTCAGAATTATTTTTATTGGAAAAAAATTAATTCTTTCCATGCTTAAGCATAGCAAAGAATAGCATGTGAAGACTACATATTACTATTTTTGATGTTCCAGTTTTAATTGATAATTAGGACAAAAACCTACAATATCCATGTGGCAGAAGAAAGATTTTGATTTTGGTAAAAAGTGAAAGCTCTGTAACTTTTTCATTTTGTAACAACCACCCAGTACTTTGATAAATCTTATTTCTAAAACAGCATTTTATGTATAGTAAAATACATATGTATGTGTTTACAATGTGTAATTTTTGTTTTACTAACACACATGCACACTCACAACCAGACAAACCTACATCTTGATTTGACATGTCCCAGTAAGGCCGTTCTCCATAAGACATTACTTCCCACATAACTATTCCATAACTCCACACATCACTGGCTGATGTAAATTTGCGGTACTGAATGGCCTCTGGAGCTGTCCATCTCACTGGAATTTTTCCACCCTATCAAAAAAAAAAAAAAAAAAGGAAGAAAGTTCTCTTTTCCCCCCACAGAATTTTCATATCATCTTCCATAGAATGCATTTATAATTATTTCCATCAACATTAAAAGCAGCACTTACATGATCTGCTATGTTTGACTGACTGTAAAATTTTCCAAGGTGTCTAAGGAAGTTTAGCATCTTAAAAACACTTGGAACATAGACACTTAGATACTTGTATAAGCTAAGTTGGATGTATTTCTCTGGAAGTGCTTATCCCTCCACTGATTTTAAAGGGCTGTTTAGATGTCTGATTTACACTAGCCATTTAACTCCTGGTTGGCTGCAGCTAGGCGAAGAGAATCTCAACCTGTGCATACAAATCCCATTGACTTGTTGTATGGCTCCTCTGAAATCTTGGTCCGACATTTTTAAACCAGGATCCCACTTAGAGCCCAACGGCAGCAGTGACAGCTGTGAACACCGGTGTGGTTTCCTGGATCCCTGTGCCTGTCGGAGCAGATTCCAGGGGCCCCTCCTTCCCTCAGTATGAGAAAATAGGTACAGGGAGGCCCCATGGGTGGGAAAGTGGAGCTGGCTCAACAAAAGAATAAAGAGCATACTGTGCCTGATGAATGCGTATTTAAGAAAAGCGTCCCACCCAAAAGCAAGGGAAAGTACAGGAGTTGAGCTTTGTCACAGACTAGCCTCAAGCGAGTCAACCCTTTGGTGAGATAAAATCTAGCCTGAAAAATAGTAATAGCCTACAAATATTTTAATTGACTCATAGCAAATTAGATGTTTAAAATTTTTGTGGGTAAAACTTCCTCATTTGTTCAATCAAAAAATCATGAGGAATGGAATAATGAAGATGCTGTACAAAATCTTTAGAAGTTTATCAAATAAAAATGTATGTTCTTACAAAAATATTATTTCCTAATTAGAGACAGATTTCTGCAGAGACTCTTCCTCTTGACCGACTAACATCTCCCAAGCAATGAATGTGTTTCGCTTATCCTCTCATCCTAACCCTCCAGAAGATACACTTCTTCTTAATAACCACATCTCAAAACTATGAAAACCCATTGATTTATCTTACGGTTGTAGTGTAGACAGCCTCTGGATCATCTTCTATAACTCTGGAAAGGCCAAAGTCTGATACTTTACAAACAAGGTTGCTGTTGACAAGAATATTGCGTGCTGCAAGATCCCTGTGTACATATCCCATATCGGCCAAATATCTCATTCCAGCAGCAATTCCTCTCAACATTCCCACTAGCTGAATGACTGTAAATTGCCCATCATGTTTCTGGAGGGAAGAAAGGAGCAGCAATTCTTGTTAGTACAGCTGAGAAGAGAAATAAGAATTAGTTTTATGACTCCAGCTTTTTACTTATTTACTCCTTCTGTGGCAAAAAACTCACTTCAAACACACTTTTTTCAGAGATAAAGCAATACATCCAGTTAAGAAATCTGTGAGTAATTAATGTACTGATAGTAACAAAACTTGCTAACCACTATACATTTCTCGTTAACTCGTGGCAAGTAACCTCTAAGAGAGATTAACTAATGAAGATTTCCTAACATTCTTGTAGTTTGCTTCTATGCTCTTCATCTCTCAGAATAATTATTTGTATCAAGAAAATAAGAACAATCTCCTTTTTGTAACCTTAGCTACTGATAATTTTCATTCATAGCTTGGAGTTTATTAAAAATATATATATTTCCTGTTCTCTATACAGTGTTTACACATCATCTCACACTGTCTTGCATACCTGGTAAGGAGTCAGAACTGGCGCGTTCAGAACACACCTAAAAACCACTAAATTGTTCTGAATTTGCATTTATTTCTTCTTTGTTCATTTCTTAAACAGAATCATAGTTCATTTAGGGATTATTTTATGCTGATTTCCACCATGCTGACACAATAAAATTCTGCTCCCAAAAGGCAGAAGACTGGGCTTCAGGTATCAGTGGTTTTAATTTCAACTGATGGCTGTAATAAAACCCACCATGTCTATGCCACACTAAATTACATAAATTCCTAGAATGTCCCCGCATGATCCTGTCTGATTCTCTCATTTTTGATCTGATTTTGCTGAAATAACATAGAGAGCTGCTAGTATTTGTCAAAGCTCCATTTCAACCTGAGAACCATTTAAATTATATTAATATCATGCATGTATACATATACATATATATACACACGTATGCACAAGTATAAGACATTTTTAAAAAGTGTCAATATATAATATATGTTACTTTTACATACGTTTTCATTTTGGTACTCACCCTAAGAAATGCATCTAAGGCCCCATTCTCCATATATTCTATTACAATCATGACTGGTTTCCCTGAAAGAAAAGAAGACAGATATTTGAGAACTGTAAAACAAATAGAGTGCTTTTTTTTTTGACAAAACACACGTTATTCCTTTGAAGGACTGAATCATTCAGACACTGAACATTTCTGAGCCCTCCAGCACTGTTAGAGAGCTCTAATTTCTTAAATATCTGCATGGAAAGTGGTCATGATTCACAAAATCGAACCATACAAATCAAAACGTCAGTGTGTTCTCCTAACTCCTGCTGTGTGAACAGGACTCTGGAATAATGACACTTCAGATAATATGAAAGGACATGAGAAACCTTATCTCTCTGCATGGTCTTTGAGGCTAAATGAAACTGGAAAAATAATATGCTTCAAAGTACTTCATCTTTTAATCATGCGTGCATCTAAATTTTTTTCCTCAGGTTGTAGCATAAAGTAAGTATTGTTTTAGTTAGTTACGCATCAGGAGAAAATCCATTAGGAGTGTGCAGTCTGTTTATAATTTGAATCTTTGACCACGAATAAGGCAGAGTAATTTCTGCCATCGTGCTGTTGTTTGACTGACAGACTGAGCTGCTGCTTACCTCTGGTAACGACTCCTTCTAAGTGAACCACGTTGGGATGGTCAAACTGCCCCATGATGCTCGCTTCACACAGGAAATCTCTCCTCTGCTTTTCAGTGTAGCCAACTTTCAGAGTTTTTATGGCTACTGCAACGTCTCTCTTGCCAGGAAGCTTTAGACGCCCACTGCACACTTCACCAAACTCTCCTAAAATGAAGTAGATCAATGTTGAATTACTCTGAATACCAGTATTTTTTTTAGGCCTTGATTCAAATAGCCACCTAAGTGTGTGTTTAAATTTAACATATTCATATTTGAAATGGATTACTTTGGCGTGTGCCTTAAATGAATTGCTGACCCTTATGGAATAAACACTTCAATTAAGCCAACTGACAGGACTGTTATTTGAATATTTTAAAAGACTTGTTAGTAACTTCTTGAATTTTTTTAAAAATAGAAAATAAAAAATGAACTGGCTTTCATAAGAAAACACTATTATTGAAATAGTTATACTATTCCTAAGTAAGAATGCAATTCTGCTCTACATGGTTTCCTTGCTATCTTTAGTTCCAATGGGCTTTTTTCGTTGAAAAGGCAGCTCTTGCAGAGCTGCTTTTAATTTAGCATCCTTATGGTGTTAAATGAAGCACTACATTATTACCTTCAAGCAGGATAATTTACTTTACAGATTATGAAATGAAAGGTGTGACTTCTAACAATTTTGTCACATTAAACAAACACAAGCAAATGCTGCAAGTTTGTAAAAGGTTCTAAACTAACAGACAATTAGAACTTGAAGAAGCCTGTGATAAAAAAAGACCGAACAGCCAGAAAGAATACAAAAAAAGCACCCCAACAATCAAATTTGGAAGAGAAGTAATTCGACTCCATCAGACAGGAAAGAGGATGGAAGCATGTGAGATGTGGAGCTGAATGGCAATATATCTACCTCACTATTAACGAGATTATGAAAGATTTAAGAATTGTCCCTTGCCTCAGAGCTGTGTCAGCAGAGAGCAAAAGTGAGATCTCCAACTCTACAGACAGGAAGAAAAATCTCCTTGTATACATAGAATAAAAGGGTAGTAACATATCTTACACTGAATAAAAGGGAACATCTCTTTTAAAAGAAAGATTAACTGCAAAAATATTTAAAAATCTGGTACTTTGCAAATTCATCTGGAGTTTGAGAGATATGGTTCCATGTCCCTCCTCCAAATCAAATCAAGCCAGAAATTTATCTCCTGCATACCTGTGGAGCGCCTTAACATTAAGCTGTTACGTATACCCAAGTATGCAGACACACCTACATCCGAGATATGTTTCAGGATGAGTGCTGAAAAATATGACTGAACTAGGCAAGGCCTACTCAGAGAGTTTGATTAGAGAATTCTTTTGGACTTAAGGATCGGGACTTAAGTGGACATGCACACTGACAAGGTGTCTGGCTGTCAGTGAAGAGAGGTATGCTTGGAAATTGGGCTGCATGCCTGAAGAGATAGATGCTGGAGTGTTCTAATGGATGGGCTGCAAGAAGTCTTGTTTATGACACCGTCAGTATTTGAATACTACTGTTCTCCTATCAGCCCCAAGCAGAGCTTTAGGAAAGAAAAAAGCAGTATCTGGATCTTGGCTTCACAGTCCGTTCAGAAGGGTAGAACTTTGATTGTGCCTTCGACCATTTTCAACTGACTTGTCTGAGTAAATCTCCACTCAGTATGGCTCTTTTCATGAATCTTATACGAGGTGACTGCATACAGAATCAAGCTCCTGCCCCTCACATTCTGTGCTAGCTGACCCAAAGTTAGCTCAAACCAACTCCGTCTACCTCTGCTAATACCATGCTGTACCTAAGTTAATTGACCACACAAGTGTGCCTGCCTGCATATTATCCTCAACCATCCTTGGGCACTGAGCTAAGTATGCCAGGAGGTACAGCTGTTACATACACAACAACTAGCTGCTCATGCCCCTAGCTTGATGCCTCAACCTCCCTCCTGCACTTCATTAGCAACACGGATGACTATTAATGAATTCACCACTCACCTCACTCACAACTCCTAGCCTCAAGAACTTACTAAAGAGTAACAATTTTCTCTAGCAGTACTTTCCAAAATTGTTTCATTCCATGCCGAAAGTAAGACATGAATATAGGAGTGTGTCTGTGTGTCTGTGATATTTCAGAGCCAGGTAATTAGAATACTTGGCACAGGAGACACTAAGGCTTAACTCCTTTCCAGCTCTCTGTGATCTGATTTTGATTGATTTCCAAAGGCAGATCACACACACTCGGGCAAACCAGAAACTTGAACTTGTATGTTATGCATTTCAGGCCAGGATGCTAGCCAATGAACTACTTTTATTCCCAAGAAAATAGTATATTCAGCTGAAATGACGCCCAAAAATAAACCGGAAAATATGACAAGAGAGGGAATACTGCACAGCCACACAGCCACCAGCTCAGCATGTCAACAAAGCAGAGGCTAAAACAAAGGATGTGTGGTATGAACAACTTAACACAGTGGACACCATATTCTGTATCTGACAGGTGGCCGCAGCAGGATGGTAATGAAAATGTTGGCAAGGAAAGCATATATCCCTCATGCAAATTGAGCACGAGCATACTTGCACCCTGTTTGTGTCTGAGAGATGTGGCACTACTCAATAGTTGATGTGGCCAGCATTGTTGATGCGTACTGAGATTGCTAAGTGGCTTTTCTGGTGCTGTCACTAGCAGAAATTCCATATTCTTCTTTGATGTATGAGTTTCAGCTCCTGCTTTGGGTCTGTTTGCTTCTGTTGTCCCTGGACTGCATTTCATTTCACTCCTGTTTGCTATTTACGTCAACAGGTTAAAGCTGTAGCTAAACACCATACACAATATGCTTTCACCACTGCACTCCTAATTAACTTTCTTCAAAATGACTACTGACACACTTTAGTTATTTTTGCTAAAAGTTATACTCATTAAAATCAAGAATAAATTCATCTGCAGTCAAGAAAATTCACATTCAGGAATTTGTCATAACAGTGAAAATGCATTTTAAACTGTATACTCTGCAGCTCAAGTGTTTTCAGCATTTTTCTCAGAAGGCATTAGCAAAATCCAACTGAATATATCTTTGTGCTCTGAACTGTTGCTATGCTGGTAGCTTTTTAACTCAAAGCGGAAGATAAAGCTCAGCAATTTTTCTATGTTAATCTTGCATATTGTGTATTTATTAGAAGAGATGCTGCCATTCTAGCATCACAAAAATTACTAGTTAGCAAGGGCTGGATTGTTATGCCCTTACTCATAGAAGGAATAATTTGCTCAGCAGTGTGGTTAATTTCAATGCTACTACTCCTTGATTAAGACATGATTCAACATGACTGAGGTTACTTAAAAAGGCGTTGTGAATTCTAAGTGTAAAGATTTTTTACAGGTAAAACAACTTTTTCTAGAGATATTTCTTCTTCTGTTTTTAAATAATACCACAACATGTAATTTACAGTACCAAACTACAGGGTGATTTTAAAAGTATTCTACTAATACTTATATAAAACAACAGGAAAGCAAAAGAACATTTCCTCCAGGAATCTGAAGTATTTGATATTTTTCTTACTCATGGAAACTTAATTTCACTACATGGAGTAGTGCAATAAAAATGTCACGTATCTTATTAATGCAAACAAATGAAACTGCCTTTTTAGAGCACGAACACCATGGCTTAAGTAGGTGGTAGACAGTTCAAGAGAAAAAAAAAAAAAAAAGTTGTGCTGGTGCAATTACAATCAGTCATAAGAAGTTAAACAATAACTTTTTGTATTCTTAAAATATCAAAAAGAAAAATGGTAGAAGAAAAAACAGCCTTAGGGAAGATTTTGTTACACAGAAACAAGACCTTCCTACTCAGTATTTAAGATTTTGTACTGCAGCCAGATTTCCTTACTCACATGAACAAAGCTGCAGAGGTCAAAAAACCCCCTTGCAAAAGGCAAGTGAGCAGAATTCGCACAAATGCCTACTGCCTTTACTCTGACAGTAAATAATAGGCAGCACGACTGGCCCACTCCCCAATTCCAATTTTAACAGCAGATACATGATTAAAAACCCATAAGCTTTCAATGAAAAGCAAGACTTTTAATTTACTCATTTATTTGGGTTTTTTTAGTTGTTTTTTTGGGCTTTTCCCCTATCTGTTTTTACATTTTAGAAGCGAGTGCAGCTTCATTGCTCTTAACTACTCTGGCAAATGCAAAAAGTTCTTCTATACCTGAGGTATAATTATTTGCCTGTCATTATGATGTATGAGTTTCGATCCCGGCTAAATGGAACAGTTGAATCAGGAAGCCATGGCAGCCTTACCTGCGCCAATCACACGCTCAATTTTAATACAAGAGGCATCTAGCTCCTTGGCGAATTGATGGACAGCTCTATTTGGGTCCTCGTAGGTTTCAGGGTCAATGTAGGTTTTGGTGCCTGGAAATTTAACTGTAATGATGTAAGAAAGCATGACTGTGATGAAGCAAAAGCACTTATTGTGCAGTCAGCCCAGGAATTTCATTATGCAGAGTGCTCCTTGGAAGAGTGAACCTGTTTCCATGCTGCCTGAGTCAGAGCCGCTCAGAGAGGCAACCTTAGTTTTAGGCATCATCTGCAAGCATGCTGACACAAGTATACACAATCCCATCTCTAAAAAATGACTAACATTAGCATCTGCATCTCCTCTTGAACTGAAAGAAGTAATAAATATTAAATAGTGCTTAATGGAATAAAATGCAAGGGTTGAGTGGGAGTAAAAACAAAGCAGGGGAAAGGGTGTAACACCAGCACAGGAGGTGAAAGTTTCTTTTCTGTGTAAGGACAGCTTATCCTCTTCACCCAGGATGTGTAAACAGCATTTCTTCATGTTACTTCTCTCCTCTAGTGGGATTTGAAAGGCTCCTCCACCCCCTGAATTTGCTTAAACTACTGAATATAATATTGTTTGTAGACTGTGGCAATAGTCAAACTATTCACAGCATTTAGAAATTACATCCTTAGGTGTATTTCTTGCACTATAATATGAACATAAGAAACACTTGAAGCCAACTTGTAAAGGCACAGGAAGGGAAAGTGGCCTCTGTGGCACAATTATCTCTCCCCTCTCAAGCCCCTAAGTGAATAATATGCAGCAACTTGTTTTTTGCTCATTCTTTCTCCATGCTAAGTGCAACTCAGGCAGCATAGTGCTCTGGCCAGCAGGAAGTTTTTTCCCTTAGTTTGCTGATGATTCAGGTAAACTATTTTTTGCTCTTCTGGACAAAATACAAACTCCTGGTAATAGCAGAGCAACCCTGGAAATCTATTAATCAAGTAATTTTTATGAAATAAATTTGCTTACAAGGATTATACTCCTGAGGTTTAATTAAATCAGTGAATTAAAACTCAATATGAAAATGCAAAAATGTTCCTCTGTTAAATGATATACTGATATACAACAACAGGATCAAAAGTCAATATAAAACACAAATAACTTACAGTTGCTTTGTCTTCTTTTAATTTAACATAAAATATATTAAATTTCAAACTAAATTGAAAAAGAGCTAGTAATCATCTGTATTTATGTTTTAGATGGTATTAATGACCTAAATCCACAAACCATAAGAAAAAAAAAAAGCAAGCTAGAGAAATTGTTCCAGTAATATAATGAATTTACAGCCAAAAAATTATTTGAAATGTTGCTGAGACATTGTTATCTGTCACATGATGTATTTAAACGGATGTTCTTTTAGTTGCATTGGAAATTTGTATGCTGCAATTTTTTAGAATTATAAATATTTACTTCTTAAAACCAAAAGAGACTGGACAAAATCAAAATTAAGCAGTAGGTTGACCTCCAGTAGTAGTGCTTTAAGGCAAGGAGATGGAGAAGGAGACATCCTCTTGTGTTTGTGATAAAGGGCCTGGATTGGAAGTAACCTTGCGAATCTCAAGTGGGCCTCTGATGGTTCTTTGTTCAAGCTGTCATAAAACATTTTGACAGGCCAAGGCTACCCTGGCATAG
Organism: Aleadryas rufinucha; assembly: GCA_013397815.1. Taxonomy (NCBI): domain Eukaryota; kingdom Metazoa; phylum Chordata; class Aves; order Passeriformes; genus Aleadryas; species Aleadryas rufinucha. Next base: position 230,039 of record VZTH01008371.1, on the reverse strand, counting down.
CAACGTGAAATAATGCTGGCCTGCATTTGCAGACATTGTTAGAGAAAAAAGGGAGGAGGAAACCAAATATAAATCTGAATTGCTTGACTAAACTCCTCCATTGTACTCGTATCTTCAAGTGTAGCACTTGAGGTCACAGAGAGATGAAGGGAACTGAAATGAAATATATGATAGTCCATTAAATGCACTCCTTTAAAATCTGCTTTAAAAATTGTTTGCTTTTAAGTTTTTGTTCTAAGTAAGTGCTTGTTGTAAGTTACATTTTTGAAAATCCAGTCTGGTACCTCAGCGCAGAAGAATGTTGTCTAGCTGTTATGGAGCAAAAGGCCACCAAACTGGTGTTCACAGCTCTGTGACCAAGCTGGTGACCACAGCACTGGGTTCCATCTCATTCATACATGGCTATCAAATGAAATTAAATATTACTCCTACAATCAACAGATGATGAAAAACTAGTTTGGCAAGAAGTGACTTATATTTGGTGCCATGATTTAAGAAAGACTGTGGATGTTCAATATTAAGACTAATTTGCTAGATAACCAGATTTCTTGAAAGTAAAATGAGGGAAAAGAACTCTTATAAAATCTCACCAGTTCTGGATCAACTGTCAGTTATTAAGTAGCACATCTCATATCAAGTAATTTACACTTTTACTGAAATTTAAAAGAAAATGTCACCAGTAATGGAGATAAGAAATTATTTAGTTAACATATCCCTCTTTATATACTGACATACAAGAATACATAGTTGATCTTTTTCTTCAAGGACATAACAGGGATTTTAAAAGTAAAAGCAGTAGCTCTTCTGGAGATGTGAAAAGCTTATAATGCATTATGAGAGGCAAGTTTCTAATCCATCACTCCCAGAAGAGCAGCATTTAAGTAAAGTGAGATTTTTGACAAATTCTTTAAAATATGCTGCACTGCAAAGTGCATGATAAATAATTCTTATCTCATTATTATTTTCCACCCTTCTTGCACAGTTTATGAGTTGATTGACTAAAGCTGCAATGTCGTCACTACTTAGCTTGACACTCATTGCATTTAAAGAATTTAGGTAGCCACAAACTTAGGAAATGTGATCAATTTCCAGCTGATTTTTTCAGGGAAGAAAGGTAAAACCGAATCTTGATCTGACTTTGAGTGGAGGTTTGGCTAGAACTATTCATTTAAAGAGAAATGCCTTGAGAAAATGCTAAGAATTTATGACTAGAGGCTACTTCATTTTCCATGTGACATTACTTTCAGATAATAGCTCATGATTTTAACATATCTAAAATAAACCCTATTGCTTTCATAAAAAACCATAATAATCTGATGGATATAAGCTACAACTGCAATTATTGGTAGACAACAAAGGCTAAATACAGCACAGCATGACTAAATGGAAGTTGTACTAATATGAGAGCGACCAGGTATGGGAGAAGACTGGAAACCCAGGCATTGCTCTGCGTCAGAACTTATGTTCAGTTTAATTTTGTGATTTTTTCAATTATGGTTGCTCAAAACAATTTTGCAACTTAGTTTCCTGAGTTAATGACTAGTAACTTCCTGAGTTAATGACTAATTTGAAAAGAAATTAAAACACTCCTCTCTCCTTACATTTTCAATTGTCATTAACCCAAGAAAGATGTGTTTTATTGAGTTTTCCCAGGGTTCTAGTATAAGTTGAGATGGTAGACGTGATTTTAACAAGAGAGGCTTTAGGTACTATTCTTAGCTAGGCAAGTAATTCTAGATCACAGAGCAGTAATGAAGTGGCTGATCTTTCTCTTCATATTAAATATTCTATTTTTAAGGACATTATGTTTTGTAAATATTGATGGTACTGTATTCACAGTAGCAGAAAAAAGCTTTTGAGCAGAACAGCTTCATTTTAGGGTGATGTGACTCACACTTTCTTAATCTGAAGTTTGCCTGAGGTAAAGATCAAACAGTCACTTAGGCAAAGGTCTCTCAAATACTGCACCTCAGAGGGATCATTAGGACAACATGAAACATGTATTCAAAACAACGAAAAGAAAACAAAAAATGCAGAATCAAAACAACAGTGTATCATAGACATGCATAGAAATAAAACCATCTGTGTGAGCAATGTTGACTTTAATCTGCATTCTTTTTGTGTAGGTCACATTTTTACAGTGTTTAACTTCCTACTTGCTATTTACACAGCATATTTGAATTTCCTATGGCATTATCTTTCATGGAGTCTTGGTTTAGTATTGTCTACACTATTGCAATTGGGAATTTTTGAAAAGGGGGAAAAAAAAGCAAAACACTTACAATGAAAGTAAAGTTCTTCATCCCCTTCTTGATCTGCTTTGCTATAGCCACAATGCCTGAAAAAAAAAAAATCAGTTTTACTGGTAAATAATGATTTACTTCTCACATCTAAAGTCCTGACAAAATCAGTTCTGTAGGCTGGGATTTTCAGGCACTGAGCACCTAACTGCTGTAGGCCCTTTGAAACTTTCACCTATAATTCTATTGACAGCAGAGTTTTAAATAAATCATGAACAGTTGCAATCAAAAGGCTTTTGTATCAAATACCAGTTGGGACAGGTCCTAGAGAAAAAATTCTAGTTCTGGTGAAAGGCTTCTACAGATAAAACAGAGGATTAAAGAACTTGAAAGTAGAACACTGTTTTACATGAGGTTATTCTTAAACTTACTGCTGTGTCTCTTTTTCTTGAATGTAAAGTCATTTAAAGGCTGATCAGATAAAGTGTCAGACTTCTCCACGTGAGAAAACTGAACAGAAAGAGAGACTTTGAAGAGTACAGGCAAAGAACCTGCTAGGGGTTCCTTTTACAGCACATTTACATAGGACAGAAAGAACATCTTGATATAAGTATCTTGCCAAAGTAAGAGGACAAACCATATAATTGATAACAGGATTTAAATGAAAACTGTTCTTACTAAGAATTATTTCAGTTTCAGTTTTGCAAATTACTATCCCAGGTTCGAATATGTCTCAAGAGTTCACAAGAGTGGTGTGTTTGTGCTTATGCCATCAAAGATGCAATACCTTCGTCCAATGATGAATCCAAACACCATGAAGACCAGGATGATAGTTCCTGCCACAGCAACCACAGCTATGATAATAACAGGATTTTGTTCACTGGAAACAGCTGTGGCTACAAACAGAGCACAGAGCTGAGATTAGTTAAAAATTAATCCCTACAAAGGGACTTCAAAAATTTAAGTCAATCATCATGAATTGTAGATTGTCTACTGTTGTAGACTGCCTTTGTCTGAAACAATTACATAGATAAAGTTAGTCTAAAGAAGGGCCTCTATTGGAAATTCAACTAAATGCTGTATGAGTTAATGACTGTCTACACTGAATAAAAAGAAGCCAAGCTGGAATTTCCTTGGCCAAAGTGGTACAGCCATTAGCTGAAAGCCAGCACCACTAGCATCAGTCACTTCCACTCCCTACTACTACTTTGCTGCCTTCTGTTTTAATTCCCTTCTAAAAGGGAAGTCCTGGATATCCCTGTAAGGAGGGACAGTAGGAGAATAATCCCTAACTCTGCTCCTAGCCTCCCCTCTAAAACTCATTGATATGACTTTGATGGTTTCCAAGGAAATAGTGTCTTTAAGAGAAATGTTTGAGCTGAAACACTATTAACATGGATTTCCTAGGTAGCATATTTCAATCTCTTACTGCTATTAATCATTGTAAATGGCTATTATTACTTACCATTTGTTTCTGTTAGCAACAAAAAGGTGCTTCCACATTAATACAAAATGGAATTCTCCATGCTTCAGAGAATTTACATGCTAAAATATCCACACATTATCGCTCTTTTTATTCAGATATGCCAATTCTATTAATATATGCAAATGTATACATGTCACATTAATGTAAACTGAGGGTGTAAATACTTAGCCTGACAAACCTTGAGGCTTGTTAAATACATTGCTTGCCTGTCATCTAATAAGGGTGGCCATGTACTCAGACACATTAAATAAGCATAGCTCTATTGAACTCTGTGGAGCTGTACTGGTTTATAACAGTGAGGATCTAAATGACGAGATGAATAGAGGATGAGACATCAGGGACTGTGGAAGTGAGAGTCACCTGGAACCACAGAATCACAAGATCATAGAATCATTTAGGTTGGAAAAGACCTCCAATATCATCAAGTCCAACCTTTGACTGAACACCACCATTATCAACTAAACCATAGCACTAAATGCTGCTTACAGTGACACTTGGAACACCTCTCTGGGTGGCCCATTCCAATGCCTAACCATCAGTTCAGTGACAAAATTCTTCCTGATATCCCCTGATGCATCTTGAGGCTCTGTCTTCTTGTCCTGTCACTAGTTGCCTGGGAGAAGAGACCAACCCTCACCTTACTACAAGCTCCATTCAGGTACTCTTAGAGAGTGATAAGGTCACCTCTAAACCTCCTTTTCTCCAGGCTAAACAACCCCAGCCCCCTTAGCTACTCCTCATCAGATTTGTGCTGCAGACCCTTCCCCAGTTCTGTTGACCTTCTCTGGACATGCTCCAGCAACTCAATGTCCTTTTTAAAGCGAGGGGCCCAGAAGTGGATACAGGACTCAAGGTGTGACCCCACCAATGCCAAATAAAGAGGGATGATCACTGTACTAATCCGGCTGGTCACACTATTCCTGAAACAAGCCAGGATGCCACTGGCCTTCTTGACCAGCTGGGCACACACTGACTCATGTTCAGTCAGCTGTTAATCAGCACCCCCAGGTCCTTTTTCACTGGGCCACTTTCCAGCCACTCTTCCCCTGGCCTGTAGTGCTGCATGGCGCTGTTGTGACCCAAGTCCAGGACTCAACAATTCACCTTACTAAACCTCATACAGCTGTCTTTGGCCCATCAATTCAGACTGTCCAGATCCTTCTACAGAGCTTTCCTACCCTCCAGCAGATCAACACTCCTGTCCAACTTTGTGTCGTCTGCGAGCTTACTGAGGGTGTCCAAATCATCAATTACGATACTAAAAAGGACTAGCCCCATTATCGAGTTTTGGGGAACCCCACTGGTGACCATCCACCAGCTGGATGTAGCACTATTCACTACCACCCTCTGGGCCTGGACATCCAGCCATTTTTTAACCCAGCTAACAGCACACCAGTCTAAGCCATGGACTGCCAGTCTCTCCAGGAGAATGCTGTGGGAGTCACTACTGAAGGCTTTACTGAAGCCCACGTGGACTACATCCCCTAAGCAGGTAACTTGGTAATAAAAGGAGATCGGGTCAATCAAGCAAGACCTGCTTTTCCTAAGCCCATGCTGGCTCTGCCTGATCTATTTGTTGTCCTGTATGTGCTGAGGGATCACACTCAAGATGATCTGATCCATGACGTTCCCTGGCACCAAAGTCAGGCTGACCTTGGCCTGCAGTTCTCCAGATCCTCCTTCCAACTCTTCTCGTAGATGGGTGTCATACTGGCCAATCTCCAGTCGTCTGGGACCTCAGCCTTTTCATTATCCTTGGTTACAATGTTCTCCTCCACATCCAAAAAAGGATGGACATTTTCCTTGACCCTCTTTTTGTTTTTAATTTATTCATAGAAACACTTATTATCTTTCACAACAGTGGCCAGATTGAGTTCTAGCTGAGCTTTCACCTTCCTGATTTCTCTCTACATGACCTAATAACATCCTTATATGCTTCCTGAGTTGCCAGCCCCTTTCTTCCAAAGGACATCAACTTTTTTTTCCCTGAGTTTCAGTGAAAGCTCCCTATTCAGCCACTCCAGTTTTCTTCCCCACTGGCTCACCTTTCAGCACACAGGGACGGCCTGTTTCTGTGCCTATAAGACTTCCTTCCATGTCCTCCTGTTTGTTACCCATACTGTGAGCATTGGTGTAGATGCACTTCAGCTGGACTGATTTCACCCCCAACACTGGCGTGCCACCCCTAGGCTCACATCTAGCGAGCCTGGTCTTATCCCCTTCCCTCTGCAAACCTAGTTTGAAGCACTGTCAATCAGCCCTGCAAACTCATGGGTTAGAATCTTTTTCTGCTTTTTAGACAGGTGAACCCCTTCTGTCTCCAGCAGGCCTGGGGCCACATAAACTGTCCCGTGATTGAAATGCAGCCAACAGATGAACGAGAAGCAAATAAAGGAAACCAAACTGATAGCTGATTAACTAAATTAATGGTATGATAATATGGTTAACTGCTGGTAGTGGTAACTGAACAGGAACGTGTACACCAGGATTCATGAATTCCACAGAATTGGGTTCCTGTTACAGACTTTGAAGGTTCCCATAGAAACAAATAAACCAGTCTTTTCTTGGGAAAGAGCCAATCAACATGATTTATTTTGTCACTGACACTGACCTGTACCAACTGTTTCCCCCCAAAATAACAAACCCCTTGTTATACTACACAGATTTAGAATACTCTGCACTGGAGGGAAATCACACATACATGCATACACACACCCCTCTAATTTTATTTCCTGAAGAAACTTTCTAATTTTTCTATATTCTCTCTAATGCAAGTGAGGAAGATCACACTATTACTATTACTCTTTAACTAAAAAGAATGAATGCTTATCTTTGAGTAACTACAACCTTCTCAGATACACAGGTCAGTAGGACGCTACTGTAGACTTGCCTATATCTCACTTGTGCAACTTTTAAGAAATAAGTGGTGACTGTCTTGTGCAACAGCATAGGGGTATAAGTCATTCAACTCAATTCCTGCAACATAGCTAGGCCTTTAAAACAGACAACCCCAAGGAATGTCAAATTTCTATAAAATACAGCATATCCTTAAACTGTTCCCTTCTCTCTTTGAACTTCAATGCAAACCTCATTTGGAAGTGATGAAAAAGCAGGATCCTGTCATAATGGCCAGGGTGTGAAGCTTCATCCATCTATGAAAGTCTGGAATAATCCCCAGCCCACCCTGTCACCTAGACCAGTAGCCAAGATGTGTGCATAGAGGCTGACATATGTGAGTGGGCTGCTCTACATAACTGCCTCACAGATTTTGGGTACTGGCACATTCTGGAATCAAGCAGATGATGTTTTTTGGGCTCTGGAAAATGTTGGGGATATGGTACACTGGCCAACTGTTAAGACAGGTGGGATGCAATGTATGATTTATTTTTATATCTTTAAGAAAAAGGGAGGGGGCCTGACTGTGGGCATGGTCTAATATAAATTCAGTGACAGCAGTCTAAGACATCTGCCTCCGTTCAGGTATTCTGCTGCTTCTCTCTTCTGTGCGATGAACTCAGTCTGCTGGTGTAAGGGTGAATCAGAACACAGCTTCTGGAATGGTCCCTATGGCTTGGCAGAAATAAAGATGCTAGAGTGTTCTTAGAAGAATGATTTTGGGGTGCAGAAGGTCTCTTCAGGGGGTGCATGCATGGCTACCTGTCACTGGTGATGCCACAATAGTCATGACAGGGAATCAGCACCAGGACAGGGAAGTCCTCACCTCTGCTTAAACGGTGCTCAGCCTCAGAGGGCGACACAGGGAGCTGGTACTTGGGCATTCAGCTACAGCTGACACCTGATCTGAGCTACAAGATGTGCACATCCAATGCACAGTGCTTAATTTAAAGGAGTTAAATTTAAACCACCTTTTAAATACATGGTTGTAGGGATGAGGAATGCAGATCTAAACATCCTGGAGGATTTAAAAAAGGATATCGGCTAAAAATGCTGTGCTGATGCTCCAACAACCTTTTCTCACACAAGCAACCTGAAATGCACGATTTCTGGAAAAGAATTCTTGGTGAAGTTCACCATGAAATCTTCACTGATAACTGGATCCATGTATGCCAAACACTACTTTCTTAAGTATTGTGCTTTACGCCTTCCATAAAAATTTGTAATATTGTTATTTCAGACTTTGGAGATCAATTTTACATATGCATATTGCTTCAATCTTGTCGGATTTAAACTGATTCATGGAAAAAGGAAAAGGCAAAGACTTGATGCCAGGTTTTGTCAAGTGCTTCTACTTTAACAGTGAGAACTGTAACAAAGTCAAAGATTGGACTCAATGATCTCAGAAGTCTTTTCAAACCCAGTTGATTCTGTGATTCTATAAGTGAAAAAATCTGCTTCAGTTAAAAAAAGCAGAGGATCATCTTTAGGTCCACAGGCTACAATTCACTTAACTTGACTTTTAAATACTTCAGTGAACCAAGAGATAGAATTGACACTTTAGTGATATTTTATACATTTGTGTGTTTTTCCAGAGGGACTTCTGTTTCTAATAGCCAGCCAATAAAAAAATACAGTGACTAGAGCCATTGACTGATCTGCGGTGAACAGTGTAGAATAGAAAGAGTCTGCCTTCATAAAGCATGTTTACTTCATAATTTTGAATATTTTTCCGTAAATATCTCTGCAATACCCAACATGTATGATATGATCCAATACAGGTATAATATCTGTATATTTTACATATCAGATAATATTAATATAATGGATATAGTTCCTCAAATATTAAAAAGTAGCTATACAGTTTCTATCACAATTCAGAAGATGAAGCATGATACAAGAATCTACTTAATTAACAGCGCCAACCAAACAGTGCCAACCAGTGGAAGTGCCAGGAGAAATCCAGGTAGGCAACACGAATAACTGAATGTGATGGTCATTATATATATTCTTACATAAATATATGTAGGTGTATTTTCTTCTTAAAATACTATGACATTTTTAAAAGCTGCATTCATAAATCCACTGGAATAATGAGAAGAAAAAGCCTCTAAACTGTAGCATAACATGGTTTTACGTTCACCTGCATGGTACTTCCCTTGCGGCTTATTTCCAAAAAACAATCCAATAAAGGTCTTCCTTTCAAATGTTAACAAAAGACTAATTTAATTAGTCTGTAATTTCTGATAAAACCATAAATAAAATATACAAAACAAATACTTTAATGGAAAATAATTTTAGAAGAGTTTAATGGAATTTGCTATATTTTTACCAGCATTTTCATTATTTCTGAAAACCATATATGGGAAATTGTGGATGCTTATCCTTTCTGGGAATTATATTTTGTAATGTTGTCTCAAGATAATGGAAAATATGCTACTTTAAAACATTTTCTTTAATGAAAACACAGGACATTTTTCATGGCATCTCAAAGCACATGGCTGTCCTGTGACGAAAGAAACCTGCTGTGCACCCTGGCCAAGCATCTTTGTGGTTCATATGCATTTTTTCATCATCTGAGTCAGAAAAGGAGTACAGGAGAGTGGTCAGTCATGCATTTATTATAGGATTTCCTAATCTCCCATATGTTGACCAAACTCCAGTCAAAACTGTTCATCTTTGAAATCATCTTTGCTAATCTTAGCAGCTACCAGTCTGCTTACATTCAGTATGTAAAAAATACTCAGATAATTAAGGAAATGTTGGGGAAACATTTTAATGTACTAATTTTAAATCACTATGAACAATAAATTATCTAATTAGCAGAAACTTATGACAGATTATGACAGTCTTCTAATTTGTTTTCCAGAAAACCATTCAAAGTAAGAAATTGCTTCTGGCTGTACCTCAGGTTCCCATTCTGCAAAATGGGGATTCTGCTACTGACTCTGCTACTCTTTCTACAGATGGGAAGTATGCTATTAGACACAGAGCTAATAACATTAGTAAGAACAACTTACTGCTGCTATTATGATAATTACTGTTTCAATTATGTCTATTAGATATGTGGTATTATTCACTATTTATAGTTTTCATATTCTGTATGCAACTAAGGTGGAATCAAGACTTAACTACTATGTAGTAAGAATAACCACAAGTTGTTCAGGCGACACCTGGCTGCAATTAATAGGATGCAACAATGTGTCTGCACACAGTGTTAGACAAACTGCTGCACAGGGTGCAGAGAGGGTATGGCATCCATACACTCAGAACTCATAGGCTATGCATTCCTATATTCCCAGCTCCAAATCCAACTGTCAAGGTCAACGCGAAGCAAATGCTCCAAAACAGGGTAACCAAATTTGGGTCTGCAACAAAGCAGTGGAGCTGCCAGCGTCACAGGTCTCACTGATGGAAGAAGTTTTTTTGTTACACAGCTTACAATTTATTACATTAGCCTGGAAGAAACTTAGTATCTTTGAGACTCCAGTTTTTTTACTAAACCAAATTGTCAATGAATTCAAAAGACACTAAAGATGGACTTACAGTTGAAGACACACACATAAACAAAACTATCAAGGGTTTTTTTCAGAAAATCAAATGGAAAAAAAATGGCCTGGAGAAGTCTCTGTGGGTTGAAATCTCCTCCTTCCTTTTCTCTCCAGTTACAAAAGAATCTAATTGAGTTATTCAGCTCACTACTACTCACTCCTTTTGAGGGGAAAAAAAAGTGTGTATTTGAATTTAAAAAAAAAAAGAAAAAGTCTTTGTTTATTAGAAGGACTTCAAAGGAGAAGAACCTAATATGTAACAAATCTCCTCCAGCCAATTATAGGACTAATTGTCACTTCTATGATAAAACAAATTATGGAAGCTCATCCTTCAAAAGACAAAAACAAAAATCCACTGTTTTGTAGAACTCAACTCTTTCTAATTGTAATTATATTGCTTATGACTCTTTCCTTTCTTGCTTACTTACTACCTCTACAGAAATGGCTAATTTCCTGTAAGCCTAATTCCTTACCCGTGGCTTCTTCCAGTGTGGCAACATCCAGTCTGGGGCTGTAATTTCCATAACCAGCAGCAGTAAAAGCACGAATCTGGAAAACATACACTGTTCCTGGCTTTAGGTTATTAATAGAAGCTGAAGTGGACTTGGTTTTCACTGTTGAATAGGTCCTCTCCCTTTGATCCTGGAAACAATAAGACAAAGGATTAAATGACATTTACAGATGAGATTTTATCATGATTGCACAACAGCAACTGACAGCCAGCCTGGGTAGTTTATTTCAATTTGCTGAATGCTCTTTTCCCCCAACAACAAAAATAAAGCATACTCTGTAGAGTATTACAAAACATTGTGAATGCAATGAAGAGCTGTAAGTGTAACATAAAATTCAAATGGGATGCTCATGTTGTTACTCACAAAACATCCAAACAAAAAATGATTACTTTTCTGGCTCTGATTAAATTTTGTGAAATTTTGATGAGAATAACTCAACCACAGCTTTCCAGGGGAATCTGTGGGGTCTGAACAGTTCAAGGACAGGGAAATTTGTTCTTTCATGGTCAGAACATGACAAACATAGAGCTGCACAACCTGCTTTCATTCTGCATTAATTCAGTCTACAGCTGTCAGAATTTCTTTATTTCCAGAGTACTTCAAAGTTATCATGAATGAAGTCCTAGACATTGTGAAATGGATGGCAAAACTCTGACATCATTACTTTGACACTGTACCTTTTCAACACCTCTAAAAAATACAATATTGCCAACGTATAACTGGCTGGATTTTGCATAATTTCTGAGGTCCTTAACTCAGTTTTCACTTCAGAGTTTTATCTCTGGCTTTTAGTCTTTTCTCAGCTTTAGACTCTATGGCATAAAGAAGAACCCAGGGAAAGAAGCTCAGTATGACACTCCACAAATTTGAAGCTGTAAGATTACAAACCCTATGAGTAATAACTCACTTTCAAATAGTACAAAAGCTGTATCACAGATCATTAGAGTATTCAAAAAGCTCTACTTATTCATCACATTTACTGACACAGATTATCTTTCAGCATAGATACGTGAGGCCCTGTTGATTTTTGGTGGCAGATGCAACCCTGATTTGAAGGGCAGAAGAAATGAATTAACCAACCATCTGAATGCACCACATGACCAGAGAAGCATGAGCTGTATGCGGCAGCGCTAATGAGACGGATACAGAGGGAAGGAATAAATCTGTAACTCATTTCAATAATACTTCACCAGCTAAAAGTGATGGAGAGCCTTCCCCTTCGCAGCCAGTAAAGCAACAGAGCCTTTTGCTGAAATACAGGGCTATACAGAACATACATAATTTCTTTATCAGATTCAGTAAGGGCTTCTCCTGGTTCCTGCCCAGTCTGTTACTGGAGCAAGCCCACTGTCTTGGCTAGCAACAATTTTCCATATCTTCTCCAAGAGAATTTAAATAATCTGTAAGTGAAGACCACGGTGGAATGTATGTTGGTATGTGAGACAGAGCAGGAATGCTTGAGAGATGAAAAACAAGTGTAAGTAAACCATAAACAGTCAGGTTCTGGACTGTAAGCCACAGTGGAATTTCAGTTTGGGTTTTGATGCATAAATGAGGCTTATTTGAATTGCCAACACTCCTTGAATTAAAAAATAAATAAATAACAAAGAAATAAAAATAACCTGCGCTAGAAATCTCACAGGACAGGCTTACTTTGGAGATTTCAGGCAGTTTCCACTCCAGCCCTAGCCAGAAGTGAGAGGTGAAAAAAACACTTATCGGAGTATTCCAGAATGACAAAAATGTTTGATTTAATTTGGCTCTAAAAGGAGCTGAGAGTTCAAATGCTTTTATTTTTCTTTTCTTTTAAATTAGTGGAACAAAACTTAAACAGCCTCTCTCATTCTGAGCAAGAAGATTATGAAGTAATTTTAAAGCTGAAATGCATTTTTTTGGAAGGAAAACAAGCATTTAAGCATTTATACAAAAATTGTCTCAGTTAAAGATATAGAGCCCAGTTTATCTGTGACTGTTAGAATGAGCTTTTAATTCTCTTTTATTAATTTCACTGTAGTAGGTATAATACTGGGAGATTTCCTTCCATTACAAAAGAGCTTTTACATCAGTTTTTCTCTTCGCAAACATAGAAAACTGGCAATGAAATTCTGCTGGTTATTTAAAGTTACATGAGTTTATAGGGAAAATAATAAAAGCCACATTCTAAAAGCTATTATTATATGAAAAGCTGGGTATCTTGGTAATTTTTCTGTCATTTTATGCTACTCATTTGAATTCCTTATTTTATTTGAGAAGATTAGAAACTGCTCTGCACATTAAAAAATCCAAGGTTTTTGGTTCNCTGTTAGGCTGTTGCAAGCACAGTGTAGATTTTTTTTTTTTAATTTCTTTTTTTTTTTTTTTTTTTTTTTTTGGGTAAGAGCATGCTTTTGCCCTTGGTAAATACGTAACTTTTAAAAATACTTCAACTTTATTAGTGTGTGTATGTACACATATATGCTGGAGGAACAAAAATTACCTGCTAAAATTAGAAAAAAAATTTTCCAAAGAACTGTTTAGTTATCTGTACCTATCTGCTGGATTTGGTTATAAGAATCATTAGAGTGAACAACTTAAACTGTAAGTTAGCATCAACAAATAAAAATTTTATTTCTTTTCCCAAATCATATAAAGATCTTTTGATAAGTAAATTTGTGCAATTCAGCACTGAAAATTAAATATGACACTTGATATTAGATCCAATCTGGGCTGAATTTACCTAATTCTGTGTTACGTAGTAAGCTGACAGGCTCTTTTTGATATAGGGATACTGTTACCTTGCTTGCAGAAATGTCTTCACAAGTGATCACAAAGGAGATCCTTTATTCATTTTTCTTTCTTTTTCTTTCTTTTTTTTTTTTTTTTTCCACAGAATGTTTTATAAAAATTAGGAATATGTTACGTGATGCAGTCAATTTCTCAGGGAATCTGGAGGAACCAAACTTAGTCTGTGTCCCATGACAAACATAGAGCTGCACAACCTGCCTTCACTCTGCTTTCATCCAGCTTACGGTTGTCAGAATTTTTTTATTCTGCAGTACTTCAAAGGTATCATGAATGAAGCCCTAGACATGCTGAAATGAATGGCAAAACTCCAACTGACATCAGTAAGATGGCAATTTCACTCTACCAGAAACAGAGATCATTTCATCTACTATTGAAAAGCAGCCTTCAATTCATTATTGTGTTGAGAGAACAAGTGAAAAACAAATTTCACAGTGCTGGTCATTTTTAAGAGGACAAATAAGGAATATTTCTTTCCTAAAACTGTAGGAAGTGTTTTGAAAATTTTCAGACATCAAGTAGAAGCTGCCCAGCTTATAAGGAAATACAAAATGCAGTCAAGAGTTGTACTTGATACATCCTCTCAAGGCTAGAATTACATTGATACAGAAGGAAATGAAACAAGCTTCAAACAAAATGTAGAAGAGATGTGAAAACAGCAATATAATGGTACAACTTAAAAATTTAAAAAAAAAGGAAATGAAGGCACATTTCAAGTGTATATTTCACTTTTAGTATGCCAAAATACAATATACGAGACATATGATAGCAATAATAATTGCAGGATTTAGCTAGTTATTAAAAACAAGCAAAATCACTGACTTTGGAGAGACGGGGTAGTTGATAGTTGATGACTTTAACACTGTTCCACAACACAGCAAGCCAACATAAAGCAAACAACACATTGTTGCACATTACAGATAATCTTAGCACTTACTTTCTCATAATACTTGATTTCATATTCAGTAATGACTCCATTGGGATGGTCTGGTTCCTGCCAGGAAAGCTCCACGCTCCTCTGCAGCACTCTTTCTTTCATTACGCCACTAACTTGCGAGGGAGCTGTTTGGACAAGATGTGTCAATAAATAAAAAGCAAATTTGTTGGATGCCTAAAATCAAATGTCATTGCTGATCCACCCCATGCTGAGCCACTTTCATTAAGGTAAAAGAAAGCACCTTTTCATAGCTCACAATTCAAAGCTAATGAATATTCAAGCAGGACCCTATTACTGTTCATAACCTTAGGACAGAAATCGAACTAAAGTGCAAACAGCAAAAGGTGTCATTGCTTGAGTTAGTGCAAAACTGAGATTGATGGGATAGGAAAAACAATTAAGCAAATTAATTCTGATGATGATAGCAAATCAAATTTTTAGATTGATGTGTAAATTAAGAGTCTAAATATTTATTGCACGTTTCTGAAATGCACATAAAAAGAAAAATAATCTTTCAGAAACAAAATCACTTTTTAGGCTGACTTGGTATGACTAATTCCAATTCTGCTTAGAAATAACCTCTCACATTATCTGATTATGACATGACGGTGGTGAAAACAACTTTGTTAAGAGACTAAGCCCACTCTTTTTCATTAGTTCAAACCTTTCCAGAACATTCTCTCTTTAGAGCTGAAGTTTCCATATTTGGTCTTGGCATTTTTGAAAGTGCAAGACAATTTAAGGAGTAGATCTTACGAAACAAAGGGGACACTGTCTTCCTCCACTTCACTCTACAGAGATATAAATACATGTGCACTTCATGCATGCACATGTACACACACTGAGTTTCCTAATAAAGATCACCCACAAACATGGACCTTTTGAAATTAAAAAACCCCAAACCCAATATAAAAGCATTATAGAGACATTGACTCTCATATAAAAATGTTTAAGAGAGAATGTAATAAAATGTGAGAGACTGAAAAAATAACTCACTTTCTCAACTTATCCTTAATGAAAAAGACAGCAGATATTTTGCTGATGTGCAGCATCAGAGGCCAAACACCACAGTCTTCCTCAAACATACACATCGAATATAGAACAAAAGTCCTGTAAAACTACAGCACTTTGAAAAACAACTGTTGTATTGGAACCATGCAGAACTTGATCTTATTCTCATTCAGTTTAATGGAAATCAATTTTGTTCATGCAAAAGATAGAGAGGACCTGACCCTCAGCCCGCCACAGTTAAAAGTTAAATGACATTTACATGTATAAGGACTTGGTCTTGGAGCAGACTCAGATACAGGAAAGGTGTCCGAGATAAATTTATGTATATCTTTCTCTAACACAGAATCTAATACTGCTTCTTTACTGAAATTTTTGTTTAAAAAACCTGAAAATTTTAAATCTTTTAGGTAAAAAACCACCACCTTATTTCAGTACTGTGTATAAAGCTTTCAATATGTAAAATCATGTACAGTCTTCAGATAAAACACAATGCTTACCCCAAGCAACCAGGTGATCTTTACTTTCTCTAGTTTTTTAAACCAACATAAAATATCTAGAACACACACTCCTGTACCATTAAGTATAAAACCATAATGATAAAATTAAAATACCTACAGCATAATCAAGAAAACAGTCCTCTAAAAAATTAAATTGGATTGTTAACTTCTTACTGCAATTTTGAAGTTTCTAGGGGTTTTTTAAAATTATAAAATGTATGTTCATGTAGGTTTTTAAATTAAATTTGTTTACTTTTCATTAGAGGCTCCAAGAATCCATGAAAATTAGGGATTGAAGCCATGCATGATAATTTTCATTATGAACTACTACGCTGTATATAACCAATATAATCAAAGTTGAAGATCTCTTAATCTAGGCTGCCTAACTGATAAAATCATAAAATTGTATCAGACAAACACCATGGGTTGCTGCACAAAGCCAGGATTAGTCTCACTTTCCTTGCATTCTCTTTCTAAAAGCTTAGAGTATTTTCACTCCTTAATTAGTGAAATATATTCTTTTTCATACCTGGGACTCCAGAATGCAGCAAACTAATTTACTGTCTAGTTTTCTTTGACATGATTAACTAGTAGTCTTCTTTGCCTAAATGAGTACCTCTGCATCCTGAATGAATTTCAGAGAGGTCATTATGTTTCATGTATTATTTTCTATCTCACCCAGATAAATGTTTTTCAAATTGCTAATCTTACATTTTCAGATGTCCAAAATTGTTAACGTTGGTACTTATCGTGGGACAATTTTATATTACCTAGGTCATTGGAATTTGTTCTCCACATTTCCTGCTTTTTGTTTTTGCTTATCAATTTTTTTCATTCTGTTGGCCACAGCATTCATTTTTCTTAAAGCAGTGAAGCAAAATAAACGTGATATTAGCTAACTCTGTGTATGTGGGGAAGGAACAGGAATGCAAAGGAGGAGGGACGGAGAGAGGGGGAAAATTTTAATTGGGGAAATGAAATACACTGTGGGAGATTCCTACTTAACGAAGTACATCACAAACAGGAGTATTCCATTCTAAAAGAATTTCCATTCAAACTAAAATCCCAGTGATTTGTCAACATTGCAAGACAGCATTCAAAATGGTTTGGTTTAGTGTTTGTGTGTGGGGTTTTTGGTAGTTTGTTTTTGTTTAGGGTTTTTTGCACCCAAAACTAAAAAAGTTGTGCTACCTTTGATTGTTAGAACAACCACATGAGGAAGAGGAGAAAGACCAAACGTACAGTCCAACCTTGCGTATGTTGGCAGCTCTGAAGACAATTATGTCACATATAATTCCCATACTGCGCGAGATTCCTAAAACGCACTATGCTACCTAACCTTATTTTGAGTCCCCATGTTTTTCAGGGGAAGAAGGGAATCATTAAATTGACTAAAGTCAGAGTACCCTCCTCTGGCAAGGAACACCAGTTTGTTTTCACTGCATGGTAATCTCTTCAAACTAGAGCAGCCACATAAGCCAATCCATTGATGTGAGAGGGTAGGATATCTTTATCCTGCCTTTTGGGCTGCATTTCTTGATCTCTGCTTAATGAGAGTGTACAGGTCGGAAGTACTTTCTTCTTTATTCTAGTATAATAACTTTCTCTGTATTCTCTCTGTGGCTTTTTTACAGACGATTTTACATTCATCTTTTATTTGTTCTGGCTTCCTGACACCTCCTTTTAAACCTTTAGCCAACTTCTCATTGCCTATCTATGCTAATTAATTAACAACTTTTTATGGTCTTGAAACAACTATATTTGAGCAAGCTCGAAAATGAGTTAAAGAATACAATTCATCCTTACATACAAGATAAATTCAGGAATTAAACTGCCAAAAAAAGAAAAGATAACTCTATAAAAACAGTATTAAAAATAACATTTTTCTTCCATTTCTAGCTAAACCAATAATGATAATAATAATAGCAATAATAATAAACCACTTCAGGGTTTTTTTCTTCTAGTAATCTACTTCTTGCCACTGCGTCTCTAATGAAGTCTTTCATGACAAAGACACTTCTTACAGCATTTCTAGACAACTAAGTACCCAGTCCTGAATGACTTGAGCATGCATAATCCCAATGTATCACTTCAGGTTACAAAGAAGCATCACTTGGCAGAATCATTATTTCCATAATATATTACACAGGGGGATACAGGCTGCTCAAAACACCATTTGCTATCAACTTTCTTTCTGATATACCTCATCTCTTCTTTTTCTCCTTCCTGCTGACACAACATCCAATGCATCAAACACACACAGCCTCTCAGGGCTAACAGGCAGATGTACCTATGCACGCTGCATAAGAAAGCACTTTGAGAATGACAGGCCCTCAGCACACTCATTCACCTTTTTTAAACGCTTCAAATATACCATTCAGCAAAAGAAAAAATTGATTTTCCCCAGGTTTCAACATCACAGCCACTGAGAAATATAACTGTGCTGGGTTTTACTGATAAAGCCTTCAAGTTATATAGATTTCAAGCTGGTCATCATTTTCAGATCAAGTTACAAAAAAAGTTAAAACTGCGGTGAAAAAAAGAGCAGGATATTCCAAGGATATATTCTGCTCCAGTGACAATATTGCATCTGATAGACTGATGTGCTACATCCATACTGCTAAGCCAAGCATATGGTACGTTATTAATATGTGCAAATATTGAGGTACAGAAAACTGTAGCAATTATTTTGGAAAGTGCTACTTTTAGTCCAGAATCATCTGAAAATGCTATAACATAATATTGCTCATGCCTTTAATCTCTATCCTTAGCTATTCTCTGGTTCTCAAGACTAACATTTTCCTCGATTCTTAGTGTGCTTTCCAGAAGACAAAGAGAGGTGTATCAGAACACACCACCACCAAAAAAACCAAAGCAAAACAACAAAAAAACCCCAACCAAACAAAAATGCCAGTCAAACAAAAATGCCAGTCAAACAAAAAAACCCCAATAAAAGCTGAAAAATTAAAATATGTGAATCTGGACTTTCACATGTAAGAGGAATTAGGCATAATGTACCAATTGCTAGCAGAAAATCAGCTGTAAACATCTTTTTACTGAAAAAAGAGAATTCAGCAGAAGAAACATACCTATCCATTTCTCAGTGATTTCTTAAAGTCCTGAATCTTGAATGTGTCTCAATTCCGTCAACAGCATTAGTCATGAAGACTTGTAATTTGATACTTTTCAAAAAGTATCTCTAGAAGCAGTAACCTGGGTGTTTAGTAGTTCATGTGTAGGAAAAAAATATTTAAAATTCTTAGAAATAAGGGTTTCAATCCTGCAGTCACACTTCATACAGAAAATCTCATAAATGAACAGGAGTACATGCTCCTTGTGCAGGACTAAACCCTATATTAATAAATGCTACCAAATTTATGCTTGCAACTCCAGTTTCATGACTTGTCATACAAATGTAAAGAATGAATCGGCTATCAGACTTCCTTAACCTGTCTTTTGGATCTCCTTATCTTACAACAGCAATAATGTACTGAAGTCAATCTGAACTTTCTCTTGTACTTGCTGAAGCCAAACAATAACAGTGGCACTTTGATAGCACCCTTACAGAACTTCCTAAAGGACAAAAACTCTTGGCTTTTGGCCTCTTTCATTTTCATATCATGAAGATATGCAAGAATCACTCAAAACCACCAGCTTTTCCTACAGTAGCAATGAGATCAGTTTTACATCCCTGTAAAACTGTATCTTAGGGCCCAATATAAGTTTTACATGACATAAACCATTTTTCTGCAACAGTGTTCTACAGCAGTTGAGGGGTGTTTTGAGTATTGAGCCTGAAGGGGACATTGCTAACAGATGTAAAACATAGGAAAACAGGGATATTGACATCCTAATGGTTATAACCTACTCTGTTATTTCTTTTTAAGATGTTTTTGCTGCCTCCTTTTCCAGCAGAAATCTTTGGATAACAGAGTTGTTTTGGCTCTACATCTATTTTAAGTGAGACTGTAATCTGGAATTTTACCAATAACAAATGTAAAATGAACTCGTGTATGTGTATATATATATATACACACATACATATTTATATATGAAAATAGTAGCAGAAAACTATACTTTTGTTAGATCTTAAATGGTTGTTCAGGAAGAGAACACAAAACTCTCCATACTCCAGTACAGTCTTACACCCAGATTACCCCAAAGGCACCTTTCTGCACCGCCTTTTGCACTGATTTGCCCCTGAGAGATAGAGTGTAAGTGAAGTCACAACCTGGACTCCAACCAGGTTCTGGTTTGCTCTCAAGGGAAACTTAGGCATCAGAATTGCCAAAATTACTAAATAAGAGTGGAAGGCAAACAGATTATACACCTTGAGGAATTCCAGCTGCTGCTGTCAGGGGTCTGGGGGTCAGCATGTGGCACCACACTGGTTTTTGTGCTGGTCTGAAACAGGATACCTCAGCATACATGCCCTCCCTTGCTTCAGGACACATGCCCTTGCTTACTTCTAAGGAGCTGTCTGATGTAAAAAAAGGTCAGTCAAAACCAAACCTTGATCAGGTTTGAGGGTACTGGGCAAATTTTAACACTTTACTGTATAGATACTTCCCTCATTTATATATTCTGTTTCTTAGAAAGATACAAAAGCTTTTTGCGAGAAAGGAAAAAAAAAAATAAACTGTTTATTTTGTTAATTATTAAAATTATTAAAAAATTCACAGCACTGTTATATAGCACTCACTTGAGAGCTACTAAAGTCATGATAGAAAACTGCCACAGCTTGTCCTTGAAATGCTTGGAAAAAAAATGCTTACATTTCACTTTATGTGTACACACTAAAATGCACAATAATTTTCACGTTATTCTATATAATTCATGTAAAAAGATAACAGAAAAGATTACGATAGCTCTTAAACTGAAAATTATTAAATGTACTGATAGAAATTCACAAGATTGTCTGTTTTGTTACAGTGTATTTCTCTCCCCTCAGTTAAGCCTCCACATGACAAAGCAGCCCATGATAAAAGGTTATTGAGTACCACTGTATTATGCCATTAGTACCCATTGCTTTGGATCAATGGCAGAGAAATTCCCCACTGTGTTTACAAGCTGGAGCATTCAAAAAAAGACCCAAATAAATCAGATATTTTACACTAACAATATCCTACAGAGAAACCATTTTAACTTCCTTGCTGACACACTTTACTTTCCAGCTCATAAATATAATACAGTGTGCTTACAGTGCTGGGTAAGCCATCACCAAAGGCACATACAGTTGCTCTGAACCACTTGGGGATGTCACGAGTACAGGGGAACAGGCAAGGTAGTCAAGTAATACTTGACTGCATTACTCCATCACATGTTTTGCCATTACTTTTGTGGCTGAGAAGCTCTCAAAATACTTGCTGATCTACAAAGAGGAACAGATGCAGTAGTTGCCCGAACACTATACTACTGAATATCAAAAAATAGAAGCATAAAATATGCTGAGTTGGAAGGGACTCAGGAGGAAAAAACCAATAAATACATTCTGATCTCCCCTAATATCACTACCAAATTTCTAAGAAAGCTTATGCTCAAATAGCATTATTACCAAATATGTAGTGATTTACTAATTGCCCATACCTTTTTAACATCTGATGCATTTAAAATACATAATGGTTTGGTAATTCCTTCATGAAACCCAAAACTGAGCAGCTAGATTGGTTCTGTATGGTGCTGTCTACTCTGGCAAAATTCTGGAAGGGAAACCAGTAAGAAGAAAGAAAAAGAACCTACCAGAAAGAAATGAAACTGTTTAGAAAGATCAGGCTGACAGCTTGTCTATCATGTTTTGATTTCTTCTGGTCACAGTCTACATCTAGGCCCATTCTATTAACTCCCCTGTTTCTTCTGCCTGACATTTGGTACAAATATTACTGTTATGTCTGCATCTCATTTCTTTGAAAACTGGCAACTTCGGCATCAATCAGTGCTGAACGGATGCTGAGTTGCGTAACAAGTGACAACATCATCTCTCAAGATATCCACAAGTCTTGTTTTGTGAGTAAGTTTTGACATGTCAGGCACAAACCTGATTCTTACAAATGTGTTAGAGTAACAAACCAGCCTTACAAATAACAGAGAGGGGCTTTTGTTCTCCTGAAGCATTTGTTTTCCTTTCCAGAAGAGATATTTCTATGTTAATTAGCTTTTCCTTTTGTCCTGTGCTCTTTTGCGATTCATCTTTCATAACTTTTTTTTTTTTTTTAAGAGAAACATCTGCCACCAGCCTTGCAGTAAATCCTTGGCACACAGATATTATTCTTCATTAAAGAAAACAAAACACCACAAAACTCCCCAAAGATGAGGATACTCTTCTCCCTGGTGGGATACTCAGACACATTATGTTCTCCTTCTGTCTCCAGTCATCTCTGCAGGCAAGTGTCAATTACAGACATAGGTTTAAGGGAACAGAAGGATAAAAAACAATTTACAAATACTTTTCTCTGGAAGCAGACAGGTGTAATGACTGAGACTGTTTGCTGTAATTGAATTTCATGCTGTCATCTATTCAGTCACAAATAGATGTCAGCTTCAAGGATGCTACACATGGGGAAAAAAGTAACAACAAAACCCCCTTAATACATTCTTACTGCTACTGTATAGCTAAGTTTGCCACTCTAGTTAAGACTTCAGCAAAAGCAATTTTTACTTTTAGAGAAGTGTATGAGGTGATTTAGAGTTGTGGCTTTGGAGGCCTATGGAGTAGTAAGATTATGTTTATTTAGTGTAAGATGTCCGAGACACAATTGAGTGAATTCCAGCCCCTTAAAAAAGCATTTTGTTTCAGACATAGCAATCAAAATCTGGAAACAAAGTGTCATGCCAAAAAAAATTAAAAAAAGTAGATCAAATATTAACAGAAAAGCATATAAATATTCTATAAAGATGTCAGCACAAAACAATAATTATCACTGTGCCAGAGGTTTGATCAAACTGATGTTTCCAAAGACATAATTGTTCTGTGGGGAAAAAAATACTACTCTACTAACATTCCTCAAATGTGCAACAACTTCTGTTCCAGCCTTCCAAATTCCTGTGAAATGCATTACAATGGCACTGCTAACAATGGGCATATTTCTGAAAGCAGCATGGGTAGTATTCACAATACAGGAAATACAGGAAGAACTCCATGCAAGAATAGTTTGCATTTTCTTTCATGTTATGAGCTGTTTTTCTCCCAAAGAGCAATAAATCTCTAGAATTTAAGAAGATGGATAAATATCTATCTGTGAATCTCTGCTACAGTGATAAATATCAGAAGCAGTAAGCCTGAAGTTAGTGACTATGCACAGGAGGGAAAGTCATGTCCATGAGGAGAAGGTCAGGCACAGCAGTCAGCCCGTGATTCCCTAGGTCAGGACTTGTAGAAGAAGCAGTTTCACTGGCCAGAGTGAGATCACCACTGTGGAGAACTGCCACAGACATAAACACAATATTCAAAATTTCCCTTGATGTACAAAAATTCACGTACATTCTGGCAACTGAGAAAAAATTCATTTGATACAATGTTGATTGTCCCAAATGGAGTAACTTTGGATGTTTGTGTGAGCTGTTAAAAAACTACTCTTGTGCAAAAGCAGAAAGAAAACCCCTTATGTTTGAGGGAACCTATTTTGCAAAGTAAAGCTATTTGATTGATTTGAATACACAACATAAATTAACATCTGACTATTCAACAGCAAAAACTACTTTAGAAATAATGTGCAAATGTAATTAAAAACAAAGCTCACAAATTCTGTATGAAAATATATTTAATATTTTTGTGGGGTTTTTTTGCACCAAAAATATTAAAACTTGTAATACATTTATAGGACTTACGCCACTACATATGATGAACTGGCATGATTTTTAAAATATGTATGCCTACCATTTTTACACAAAAAGTAAACTCTGTACATAATTTCAAAAGGATCTTAAATATTCTTCCCTTTGAGTAGACATTAGTTCCTAAAACTCCTTACTGCTTAAAGTAACTTTGGATTTGGGGGGATTTTTTTTTTTTTTTATTTGAGAACATGCTATGGTTCAACGCTTCTCCAGGTTCTGCTCACTAGAAAACTTTGCACAAAGACTTGTCTGATGCAGAAATTTATTAAGCTGGAAACACATCCATCATTTAATGAAAGAATTTACTATGTGATTTTAAAAGCTGTAGAGAATCATCATTATTTTTACAGGCTTTCTAGTGGCTTTACTTCCCTGAATGCTATGCGACTCTAAAGGAAAACGAAATGCTGTATCCAAAGGTTAACTTCTTGGAGATTTAGATTACAAAAATGTCAATTGCACAAATTATAAACCCATTTTGCTTTCTGATTAGTTCCACTTTTAGTACACCATTTAGGGCTCAATTCTGACCTCTCATCAATTATATTTTAGTTTAGCTGCATTGATTTTATCTAAGTTATCCTTGCTTTATACCAATGGAAACAAGATCAGAATCAGGTCCTAACAGTAAAGGAATTAAAAATGTAATTATCACAACTGATTATGCAACATAGCTACAACACTAATTTGCTACAATTTTTAATATATTTTTTAACAAAAAAGGTTACAATTAATTCACCAATTTCACAGAGAATGGTCCTTATTTTTTTCAGAAGTAATTCTAGATGGGATACAGAGAATCTAACTTAGGCACCTGGGTGCACCTCCCCTTTAGGTGACTACAGCACACATAAATTAAGTGCTTAAGTTCACCCAAACAGGTGTGCTCCCTGTGACAGAGAGGTAAGTGCACTGGAAAGACCCAAGAAGAGAGCCTGCCTGTTTAAACTGAGACCCATAAATTTTAAAACATCGCTTTAAGACTTTTGAAAAATTTTCTCCACTGACTACACAGTGAATTTAGGCACTGATTTTAGAAGAAACAGATGACCTAGTAAAGCAAACAAAACTGACATATAACATTTTTGTACTTTTTAGGTGAGGTAGACTCCATCTTTCTCACACACTATCTACAATTTCTTCCTTCCTCCAAAATTTTCCTTTGCATTTAAGGAGGTATTCCATTATCCTTAAAGCACTTGAAGGTAATTAGCCAGGAGATTGGTCTGACTTACTTCTCATGCAAATCTTGTAGGATCCAGGTTTCAACATAAAATAGCATAATTCCTGATGAGCCTAGAGGTATTTTAGCAAACTACTATCTAAATATTGTGACTACTTATATAACTCCAGCTTCACAACTGCAGAGCATCAATTTAATGATGAAAATATTCCTATGTAGTAATGAAGTCTGAACTAATATTTTATAAGGAAAAAAAACCCCCACAAAACAACAAAACCAGAACAGCTTCTGGGTCGGATTCTCTTTCAATTTTTAATGGCGTGAAGAAGTAGCGACTGCATTGACTCCTTTCATCCTGAAGGTTGAACTTAAATCAATATCCAGGATGGAGGAGATGAAAATGGAGCTCTTTGCAGTAACACAAAACCATGCA
Source organism: Aleadryas rufinucha (assembly GCA_013397815.1). NCBI lineage: Eukaryota > Metazoa > Chordata > Aves > Passeriformes > Aleadryas > Aleadryas rufinucha. The sequence goes on along the minus strand of VZTH01008371.1, from coordinate 204,680 downwards.
AAAACAAGTCAGAAAGGCTAAACTTAAAAAAACCCCAAACAAACAAAGCTGGTTCTGTTTTATTGCACATTTACTCAATACACTGGAAAAATAAACAAAATTAAATAAGCATCTTGAATAGTTTATTATGGTTCTAGTTATACTAAATAATAAACTTTAGATCTGATTCTCCATTCCCTCATTCACAGTTAGGGTATTGAGAGAGAGTAGGGTTGGTCTGTCTTTCAGCCTGCATCCAATGTAAGCTGTTCTGCTAAATGCAAGTATGGAAAAATGGTGTCTACATATCTTACAAGTCCTTCCAGATTGTAAAGGAGACAGCAAAAAAACTGTAAAACTGGAATGTCACAAAAGCAATTAAACTTGAGTCATAACAACAGCTCAATCCTGTGTTTTAACAAAAATTACTGTTTTCCTGCACAGACTGTGTAGATAATTTTTCAATTACTATTTTCCTATGAGAGCCTCCAGGTCTTCAGTAGAAATTATTGCTACCTACATGTATGTATAACACAAAAGTTGCACTTGCCACCAACAGCAAGAGACTCAAATTTAGTGATTCCAAGGCCCATCACTAGGAGAGCAACTCAGTTGACATGAGTGGGCATAAGGTACAATATGGGTCATATTTAGATCAGTCAAACAATATAACATAACTCAGACCAACATAACAAAATGTGCAAGGTAGGATAATATGTAAACAGAAACAGAAATAGGACTACATCCTCTGAATAAGAGTCTAATATATTATTCATTTGAAAAAGCTCCAGAGTGATTATTTATACTCATGAATGCATTATAACACAGATATTAAGATAGATACACATCAGAATCATGAACATCTATAGCTGGTTTCCTTAATGAATATGGTCTCAGCACCGCTTACTGTATGAAATGAAAAAAAAAAAAATATTGGTACTAGAATTTCCCATGATAATAAACATACTGAATGTTTATTTCTCTCTCCTAAATGTGCATGTAAAAACCCTGACTTAAAAAATAGCTGTGCTAAACCACTTAGAAACTCCTCTTATGATCACACAATGATAAAAATAGTCAATCTACTTATTACCTAGCTATGAGTTTTTGCAGATCTTTATGTGAGCACTGCTAAAAAGGGGAAATAGTAGAGATTACTTAATTTACCGATTACTTAATTAATCAAAGCTGTACTGTACACATGCTCAGGGATAAGAAAAACAGAATAAAAAAATTCCTCCTTTGTTCTTCCTAGCCAACAGTGGTTGAATTAGCCATAAAAAGAAAAAGCTGGCAATGATATGCGCAGATTTTATTTTAAATCTCTACTTGAAGGATTTTTCTTTTTCTTAACCTTGTTGTTTCTCTAATCCAAACTAAAGGTTTATGAAATACACATATAAAGCCAGATAACAGAGAGACTCATGGCACTTTTTTTATAACATCTGTATCCACAAGAACCAATCAGATCTTTATACATGTAGTATGTGTGCAGATTAAATAGAATAACTATCTTCAAATGGACACAACTGCAAACTTATTTTAGAAGTGGAACACACAACTGGCTTATCTTTATTAAAAGAACTATTACTGCATACATTACAGTCTTTAAGGTAATGTACAATTCACCATTAAATATAATTCTCCTTATCTAGACTCAAATTTCATACCCCAGTGTGCAATACCTGTATGGACTGGTCCCATCTAATTTTTCACCAGACATATTAAAATACAAGTCCAGCATCATTAATGACTTTTGAGTTAGTGGAGAAGGAGATCCTGCTGGTCTTTCAGATCTTAGGTAAGCAAGTCTTAGGTGTGCCTTTAAGCTAGATTGTTTCTACAGGTGTGTCTTAAGATGGAAGCTACATCACTTGACTGGTAGGACTGTTTTCTCATTCTACATCTTTCATAGGGTTTGGGTTTTTTATAATTTCATTATCATTACTCAATATTAAATAATTAGTCTAATATTTGTTTTCTCTAATAGAAATACAGATATGCTGATTTCTGGTATTTGTCTCAATTTATTACCCACAGCTGGGAACTAGCCCTCCTAATTTAAACTTCTTAGTCTACGTAGTAAATGCATAAAAACTCTCCCAAAAAGAAATCTAATCAGGGAAAGGGACTGCCCTGAAAGGCCTACAGAGAGGCATCCTCTCTGGTACAGCTCAGGCACCCAGCTAGAGAGGGTGGACTCTCCTCTGAGGGATGGTGGAAACATCTGCCACTCTTCAAGAGGTAAACGAGGCATATCCTTTAAAGAGTCTGGCTTACTAAGAGTTTAAAATTTGTGTCAATACGCAACACACAGCCAAGTTTGGCAGACAGAGTCTACCACCTACCCACCTTTCTGCTGCAGTCATTAACTCTTCTCCAGAGTGCCTAGAAACCACGCTCACCCCCTAGATACAAACAGACTTTTGAGTTTATGCAAGTAAGTTCCACAAGATTGTATTCTATGAAACACACACTAAAAAAATACACAGAAATACAAGATAAATTAAGATTGTGACTAATGCAGTTTGTGAGGTTTAACATGTGAACAGCTGGCCAGCTGACCTAAAGCACAACAGCCATATGTATGTGTCTTAAGTGACTCAGCATGGCCTGAAGCTGCAGGATCATCCCAAATTCTGTTTGAACTCTACAGTTTACTCTCCTGCCAGCCCATCCAGGTTACATACTCTAGTGTTAAGTATGTACTTCTCCCCTCTTAAACTCTGTGGTAAAGTGCTTGCCAAAGAATTTAAATGAATAAAAGAGATCATCAAATTGGTTTTTAAAATAATTAGAATGTATTTTTATATTTGTATTTAGTAAGTATATATATTTAATACCAAGGTAGGTCTCAAACCCCCCCTCCCCTCCACC